>PVJH01022927.1:0-35759 GCA_004026705.1 Nesogale talazaci
CCACTAAAAGTATAAATATACAGGGTGAGACCCAGGCTCTCTGGCAGGGTTCAGACCCTACCCAGGGATACATATGGTAGCCTACTAAAAAAGATGGGGAAAAGGAAGGGGAAAAAACCAGGAGGTGGATAGTGGGGGAACAGGGCACTGACCTATACTCAGAGAGGATACTGTTTATGTCTACACAGGAAAGGGAGAGAGGGACCAGAACACAACCTGGGATGCCAAGCTTTGAGGGCAACATACTGGCAAGAAGCAGTCAAGGAACAGAGAGGTCAATGGGGCCGGCCCGAAGACCAACTACTTTGATCCCCTCCCCAAAGACTGAACTACAGAGGACTGCACTGAAGATACAGCCCAGGGAGAGTGATGGGTCTGCCCAGACCACATGGGAGCAAACTAAGAGGGAGAGAGAGAAACAGAGAAACAGGGGTATAGATAGATGATAGATAGATAGATAACTAGATATAGAACAGCATCCTGGTCCACCAAGCCCCAAGGAAGACACTGGCTCAGGGCAGCAAGGCAGAGAGAGGACAGTAGGGCCGGCCCCACCACAAGGCACAACACCCCTCTACTGATGCACAGCGCTACAGGGTCAGCACCGGAGACACATTGTGGGAACTGTGCCTGCCTGACAGTACCACACTGGGACGCAACACGAAGGGAGCACAACAGAGCAGCAAGGAGAGCAAAGCAACAAAGTCCATGAGGAATCGCAAAAGTAGACCTCAGACTTGGAAAACAAGGCTTGGCACCCCATCAGACTTGATTGGAAAACATACATAAAAGGCAGCAGACAGACCTGGGTCCTTTTTATAGGGCTCCTATTTATAGACCCTATTTATAGGGTTCTTTTCTTCCTTTTTTTTTCATGATTATATAAGATAAGCAAGATAAAAAATTCCAAGGAGAAAACAACGGGACCCACCGTTTGGGAGGGTAAGGGAGGGGGGTGTACGGGAAAGGAGTGGGTAGTCAACAAACCCAATCTCAAGAAAACAACAAGAAATCTAAATTGATGGCAAAGAGGGTGTAGAATGCCTGGTGGAATTCGATCAAAGGCAATATAACCAAGAGGAATTATTGAGAGCCAAAATGAAAGTTGAACATGATAGTGGGACAGGAGGAAAATAGAAGGAAATAGAGCAAAGAACTAGGATGCAAACGATATTTATAGAGGTATATATATATATGTATGTACACATATAAATATATTAACATATAGAAACAGGGATATAGGGCTATGTACATATATTTTTATGTTAAGTATTAAGGTGGCAGAAAGGCAGTGGGTTTCTACTCAAGCACTCTCTCAACAAAAGAACACTTTGTTCTAATAACCTAGCATTCAGCGGTGCTCACTTTCTCAATGCAATCGCTGAAGACAAAAGCGGTGCATAAACAAGTATAGTGAAGAAAGCGGATGGTGCCCAGCTATTAGATAATATAGCATGTAGGGTAGTAAAGGCTTGAAGTTAAACAAGCCATCATCTAGCAGGGAAGCAACAAAGGCCACATGGAAGAAGTACACCAGCCTGTGTGATCATGTGATGTCGATGGGATCAGGCATCAGAAGGCCCCAATCAAATAGATGCAAACGAGAGGGCTGGAGTGGAGACCCAAAGCTTATCTATCTGTCGACAATTGGACATCCTCTCCCAGAAGGGTCACAAGGAAGGGATGAGTCAGCCAGTGTGCAGCATAGAACTGACAGAACTACATTCCTCTAGATCTTTAAAGTTTCTTCTCCCCACACCCACTATCATGACCCCAATTTCACCTTTAAACCCAGCTGGACTGGAGCATGTACCCTAGTACAGATAAGAGCCCTTGACACATGGAATCTGGGACAGATAAACTCCCCAGGGACAACAAATGTGAGTAGTCATACCATGAGGGTGGTGGGAAGGTGGGGGGAGAAAAATGAACTGATTGCAAGGATTAATGTATAACCCTCCCTAAGGAGACAAAAAACAGAAATATGGGTGAAGTGGATGTCTTACAACATGAAAACAATGATAATTTGTAATTTAGCTATGGTGGGAAGGGGCCGAGAGGTGGGGAGCTGATACCAAGGGCTCAAGAAGAAAGAACATGTTTTTGAAAATGATGATGGCAACATATGTACACATGTGCCTGATACGATTGATTTATGGATTGTTCTGAGAGTTCTAAGAGCCCTCTATAGAGCAATTTATTTAAAAAATGACAAGTGTCTTGTTTAGACAACTTGTCTGCAGCCATCCACTGATGCGTCAGATATGTTTAAACATGTTTTGCTAGGAAAAATAACCTACACATATATGAACTAGAACTTCACTAATAAACTTTTTGACTGTTCTTATACTTAAATAATTTGCCTATATTTTAAATTGCTTGCTCCCTCAGATACAGAATTGAACCCAGTTTGACCCCACAGTCCCTGAATGGTACAAGTGATGTGTTTGATGGTTGGCAAGGCTCATACCAGCTGGCCTGTGAAGGCCTATCAGAAGTACATAGGAAATTGCTCATCTACATATGAGAAATTCATCATTGTAAACACTGGGGGGGGGGCACAGTTTACTCTGATACACACGGAATTGTCATGCCACTCACTGCTATAGCCACCAAGTCAATTCGGACTCATAGCCACCCTAGAACAAGAGTGAGGTGTCCTGTGCTGTGGCTGTAAGATTTTAATGGTAGCAGAAAGCCCCACTCTTCTCCCTTTAAGCCCCTTGGGGGTTGAATTGTTGACTTGGTGCTTTGTAGCCCAACACCTAGCCTACAAAGCTACCAGGATTGGCTGGGGTTGACAGGAGTCACGGTGCACTCAAAGATAACCCAAGTTTGACTGACTCCAGATGTGACTCTTCCATCAGTGTAGTCTGCTGCTTCTTGACTGTGTTTCTCTCCTCTGGCTACAGCTATAAAGGTTTTACACCTGGGCTCTAGAAGGAGGTGGCTTCTAGATTGGGATTGGGGTTGGGATTGTGGGGCCCCTGCCTGCTGTGTGACTTCAGGCAAGTTACTTGCCCTTTTTTATCTTTGATCCATCAAAGTAAGTAGGTACCAAACTGGTTATCCCACAAATGGATAATGTTTAAAAATGTTCAATAATATAAAGAGACAATAAAAATGTTGGAATCCCATGTAAAGTAATACAAGATTAACTGCAACGATTGTTTTACTCCAATATAAATGAACCTGCAAATGTTTTCACTTTATTCCAGAAACTTCCTCACTGTTCTCTCTGACACAGGGCTGCTGCATTCATTCCCAGCTTGGTTTTCAGAGTTTTCTAAGAGGAAAGATCTGATGGTGTCCCTTCTGCCTACAAGTCTTTGATAGTCCCTTTCTCTGCGGGGGTTGTCTTTTATGGTACATTAAAGCGTTGATTTAAAATGAATCCGTACTTCTTAAAATGGAATGACATCTGCTACCTTTCTTTCCTGCTACTTTTCCCAAAGATACATACCATTCGTTAATGCCAAACTTTCTCTCATGAAATAGACCAGGACCTTTTATGCCTTTGGGCCTCCTTCTGCTTCCTGTTTTGGAACTTGCCCCCTTTCCTCCTGAAAAACTCCTACTTAGCCTTCAAGAACCAGTCCTGATGGTGCTCTTCCTGGTAAAATGTAAGCTTTCTTCTATGCTGCCAATAGCATCTATTTACATAATTTATCATGCAGAATTGCAACTGCTGTTCCCTCCCTGTGAATTTCCCCCCAGGGAAAGAACTTTATCTAAAAAAAAAAGCAATCAAATCTGGTATACAACGGTATATTGTTGAACCAATTCATGATAACTCAAAAGTATATCATTCTTACCGTTTGCAAGGGAGTTTTACATACTTTTCATTACATTGTCATAATGTGTAAGCATATGACTGTTTGGACACATGGGGCTGGATTTTAACAAATTCTAACAAATTCAGATCAATTAAGCTTCTCCAACATTTTATCCATCCGGGCGAGTTAAGAAAAAAGAAGAGGAAGCAAAGCAAAAAAAAAAATCAATATTTTTTAAAATAACAGAGGCAAAAGTGAGCACGTGGTTCCTTCCTGTTGTTAAGTAATTATAGAGATGATAATTACCTATGAGAATTGGTAAATGCATTGTGACTTGATAATTGTACGCCACTTCAAGTTTAAATTAGAGTGTCCTCTTATTTTGCCATGGATGTTATTTAAAAAGTCATGTTAAAACCTGGGATGATGAGACCCTTCGGTGAAGGGCAGCAGCCTTTCCAAGTCATTGTAGTTTCTGCCTATTACTTGCATGTGACAATAACAACCAAACCAGGTACATTTTTTTTTATTGGGGGTTCTTACAACTCTGCATCAATTGCATCCACCATATTAGCACATGTATTCCATCGTTTTTTCTATACATTTACTTTCCATTGAGCCCGTAGGATCAGCTCCTCCCTTTTCCCTTCCTTCCTACCCCCTCCACCATAAAATTTATAATAAATCATTTGCTGTAGAGTCTAAAATTGATTCCAAAAAGATCAGTTTGCAAACTACATAAGAACATCACTTGCTACTGTATGGATCTCCCCCCAAATTATAAAACATAGCCTTTTGCAGCTCATAGTTTTATAACCTGCTTTTCTGTTTGTTTGTTTGTTTTTTGGGGGGGGGTGGGCATCACTGCTCTCCGGTGGTGGGAGTAGGAGGCCCAGCCCCACTGCTGGAATTGAACCTCCGTCCCAGTGGGCCGCAGTCCCGTGCACAATCACTATGCCACCGGGGCTCAGCCCTTAACCTGCTTTTCTGAACAGTTTCCTATATCTGAACACCCAAGTAGCTTTTTTAAGTTTCTTTTTGCATCAATATCACATTTAATGGCAACTACTACATAATGTTCTCTCAAGGAGACTGAATCTACAGGAATTTTGATTATCTATGTATACTTAGTGAATGTGTATTGTCTAGCACATAGCACACATTCACCAAATGTTTGTGGAGAGGGCAGAGCTTGTTTAGAGCTCTGAAATGGTAGTGAATGATCAAGGTCACGGTATAGGCTGAGGCTCATTATGCTTCCCATGCACCATGCGCTGTATGGAATATACTTTTCAAATCTCACAGTTCTTCACAACAGGGCTTTTTTGACGTTTCAAATTCACAGCTTTTAAAATCAAAGAAATAAAATGTAAAACAAAAGCAGATAGGCAAGCAGAGACATAAACACTCATATTAATACTTGTGATACTAAAAATGGAAAGAAACGATTTAAATATACTTGCTGTTGATGCAGAAATGTTGCTTCTTTTTATTTACACCATGGGAAAAGGATGGGTGTGTAAATGTGAACACCTGGTTATTCACCCCACTGCTGTCTACAATGGATAAAAATGCTCTAAAAGGAGAGAGAGAGAGAGAGAGAGAGAGAGAGAGAGAGAGAGAGAGAGAGAGAGAGAGAGAGAGAGAGAAGTGTGGGATTGCTAGGGGGTGTAAATGGTTAATACCTTCCATTTCTCCCTGAAAAGTTGTATCTGTGGTCCACCCAGAGGCACCTTAGAAGAAAGGTTTGGCCATCTATTTCTGAGAAAACAGCCGCTACACCATGCATGGAGCACATTGCCACGCCGACAGACAAGCCAGCGAGAAAACAATAAAAAACTCACTGCCATTGAATTGATTTCAACTCATAGCTACCCTGTCAGACAAAGTAGAACTATCCCTGTGGGTGTCAGGGGTTGTAAGTCTTTCCAGGAGTAGTTTGAACTGCTGACCACGTGGTTAGCAGTCCACCACCTACCCCGCTATGCCACCATAACACACAAGGAGTCGCCATAAATTGGAATCAATTCCACAGGAAATGAATGCTGTTTTCCCTTTCTTTCTCTTGTCTTTCTTTCTTTTTCACAGTTTAGTGGACAAGTAATATGCAGTCTTAAAAAAGAATGATGTTCACAAAAATCATGATGTTCAAACATCCTGGTACAGAAAAACACCCCAAATTATACTATAAAAAACAGCGTACAAAACTGTGAACTGCTCAAGAGTGTGTAAGGGAGGTGGACAAGTGAGGAGCTGACACCAAGGGCTCAAGGAGAAAGAAAATGCTTTGAGAATGATGATGGCAACATATGTACAAATGTGCTTGACACAATGAATTGTGGATTATGATGAGTTGTATGAGCCCCCAATAGACCCCCAAAACACACAAAATAACCTGTGAACTGCAAAACACTATGTTTTAAAAGTTTTAGGTGAAATCCACATAACATAAAATTAACCATTTTAAGGGGAATACTTTCAGATATTTAGTGCAATTAAAATGAAATCTAACCACACCTCTCTCGCGATAAAAACAATTGGGCTACTACCCACCACGTCAGCAGTTCAAATCCACTAGCTCTGTGGGAGAACGATGCAGCTTCTGAACTTGTAAAGAGTTCACGTTGCAGAAACCCACCAAGGCCGTTTTATCCTCTCCTTCAGGGTCTCCGTGAGTCCGCATCAGCTTGGTGACAGTGATCTAGACGTCTGTTCCCTTAGGCAGGGACTCTCCCGATCCTCCCTCTCCAACCCCTCATAGCCACCACAAGGTTGTCTTTGACACCTTAGTCTGGATAGGTTACATAGATGGAATCAGATAATATGTGACCTTTTGTGTCAGGCTTCTTTCACTTAGTATAATGTTTTTACATCATGGACGTCTATCTCGTAGATTGTATTTATTCACTACGTAAACTACACAACTTCTCTGAGAAGCTGCACGACGTGGAGCACATGGAATTGGGATGGTGGGCGTTGTTAAGTGCTGTGGAGCCCGTTGTCCCATAGTGACCCTGTGCACAGCTGGTCTGTCAGGTTGTCCTACTGTGGTGGCTTGTGAGTTGCGGTGATGCTAGAAGCTATGTCACTGGAATTGCACACGGCAGCAGGATCACCCAAAGGGAACAAGTGTGACCAGAGATTCCAGACCAACAACAGGCTAGGAATAAGAAACTGGCTGCCCACTCGGTAGGAAGTAGCTGGTGAAAACTTTTTAAAAAAATCAGAATTGGAGGAAAGCTTATTAACAGCCTACGATATGCAGATAGCACATCTTTGCTTACTGTGGGTCTGAAGGATTTGAAGCAATTGTTGCTGAAGAGCTAGAATTGCAGCCTTCATTAGAGATTACAACTCAATGCCAAAAAAACCCCAAATCCTCACCACTGGACTGATAGCATCATGATAAACAAAGAATGAAGCTATAGGGATTTCATTATATTTGGATCCCACATCAATGCTCAAGAAAGGAGACAACATATTGCGTGAGGCATATCAGATCTCTTTGAAGCATTAAAGACCAACGCTGTCACTTTGAGGACCAAGGGTGCCTGACCTGGCATTTTCAATGGCTTTGTATGCGCGTGAACATTGTACAAGTAGGCAAGACTGAAGAACTAATGCATCGGAATTACAGTGTTGGGCTATCAGAAGAACAAACTTTGGACTACCAGAGAAGCAAACAAATCTGTTTTGGGAGAAGGATAGTCAAAATGCTCCTCAAAGCGACTATGATCGGACATTGTCTTGTGCACTCGGGATGTGTACTCGGGGGAGACTAGTCCCTGGGAAAGGGCATCCTGCTTGGTAAGGTAGGGAGACAAAGAGGGTGCATATCCTCCACCAGACGGATGGCACAGTGGCTGCCACAAAGCGCTCCAAGAAGAGTCATTGTGAAGGTGGCACCAAGATTCCGCCTGCTGTGTGGAATCAATCCCTGATGAGCCGGAACAGAGGAGACTGCACCTAACAGAACACGGAGTGTTTATCAGCACTGCCTTCCTCTGCGTGGCTGAAGTAGATGGGTGTACACATAGGCAGATCACAAGTTCTTTACTCATTCTTCACTTGGTGCATCTTGTGACTGTTTCCGCCCTTGGGCTATTTTGGATTTTAAGAATAAAAGTGTCAATTAGTAGAGCAACATTTCAAGAGCTTTTATCCTGTGGTGAAGGGATTACACATCCATTTTTTAAATTACTAAAAGGATTAAATGTTAAAATTAAGCAGCCCAGACTCCACAATTTACCCCGTTGGATTATTGTCAAGCGTGAGCAAAAGATAGGTGGAATAACAGTATCTTGTTTTTCCCTGGGGTCTCTGAGTCGGAAGCAAGGGCACCTGACAACAGTCATCCTTAAAGATCAGCAGAGCCGCAGGGTAATGACAGAAGAACCCACCTGACACCAAGCTCCCTGCCACTCTGCCACTCAACTTGGTGACCTTCGAAGACAGGGTAGAACTGCACTTATGGGTTTCCAAGATGCTTTAGAAAGGCTAGGCTTTCTTCCACGGAGCCGCAGCTGGCTTCAAATGGCTAACTTGCGGTTCGGAATTAATTGACATTTAAAAAAATCATTTTTGCTCATTTGCATTTATTTGTTTCCCCTAACGGAATGCATATCAAGCTACACAGACTTTTTTAGAAAGTGATTTTGCGGGCTGAGCCCCGGTGGCGTAGTGGTTGTGCGCGGGACTGCGACCCACTGGGACGGAGGTTCAATTCCCGCTCACAGGAGCAAAGGCTGAGCCTCCTACTCCCACCACCAGGGCAGTGATGCCTAAAAAAAAAAAAAAAAAAGTGATTTTGCAGGCTAGCTGGTGGCAGAGTGACTGTGCCTTGGGCTTTCCCACCTCGTGGGAAAAAGCTTTTCACTCTTAACTGGGCAGTTCGACCCTGACTTTCAGAGTCACTCTCAGCCGACTGGAAGGCAGCGAGTGTGGGGTTTTTTGTTTGACCCACATCAGATCAAAGTCCACTTTTGCTGATGGCCGCCTGAGCTGGTGTTGGGCACAAGCGGGCAGATTGCTTGACCTGATAACATCACTTCGGATTAAGTCTCTAGTTCTACAATGTAAATCCACCCCCTACCCCCACCCCGTAAATTTCAATTCGAGTAACAGTCCAAGTCCACCATTCTCCAGCCTTTGCACGTCTCCCCTTCCATTCCAGTCTTTGTTTCGGCATGGCTTTGTGTGTTGCATGCACAACCCGCCAAGTTTTGCATCTTAGGAACAGCGAAAAGAGATGGGGGGGGGGATGGGCAGGGGATGGGGTGGTGTGTGTGTGTGTGTGTGTGCAGACTTGTCCATCCATACACAGGAAAATGCTTTGCTATCGGATTAAGCCCCAAATTCCCCCCGCCCAATCCACCCAGAATGTCTTTTTTAACTTTCTAGAAAATCTTGAATTCTACTTTGCGATGTAATCGGAAACCTCTTTGTGTGTGTGTGTGTGTGTGTGTGCGCCAAGCATGCACATCTCGTCGACTGTAGGTGCGGTTTCCTTTCCCCGAGTTTGGGGAGCCTGTACTCGGGTCTGCAGCCCCCCAAGTGGTCCCAGCACGGGAGTTTCGGGGGAGCGCAGAGCCCTGAGGTGGGCGGGGAGGGGTGGGCGCGGGGGGCGGGCTCGGAGCCCCCGGGGACCAGCGCAGAGTGGGCGCCGAGGCCGAGCGGGGCGTTCCCGGAGCACAGGTGTCCGGTGGCGCGCCGGGGCCCCTGCGGGCGGGCGGGCGGGCGTCCCCCGAGCGCGGGGCCCGGGGGCCGGGGGGAGGGGCCCGGGGTGGCGCTCGGGCTCCTCCTCGGCGCCTCAGGTTTCCTCTCCCCGCCCGCCGGCCGGCAGGGGCCGCGGCCCGCCTCTCCCCGCCCGCTCGCTCCCTCCTCCCTCGCCGCGCGCCGTCCCTCCCCGGCCGGGCCCCGCTCCACTCCGGCCTCGGCCTCCGGCCCCCGCCCGGCCTCCTCCCGCGCTCGCACCGCTTCCCCTGGCCCGAGCCTCCCGAGAAGATGGCGGCGGCGGCGGGCGGCGGCCCGGGGGGCGCGGGCCCGGGGGCGGAAAGCGGGTCGCGCCGGCCGGGCGGCTGCGCCGAGGCGCACGAGCGCGCCCGGGGCCCCGCGGCGCTGGACCCCGAGGAGGTGGCGGCGCGGCTGCAGCGGATGCGGCGGGAGCTGAGCAACCGCAGGAAGATCCTGGTCCGGAACCTGCCCCAGGACAGCAGCTGCCAGGTGCGGGAGCGGCGCCGGCCCGCCTCGGGCGGCAGGTCCGGGGCGGGCGTCGCGGGGCGGCCGGGGCTGGCGGGATGGCGACGGTGGCGCCGCCCGCCCCGCCGGGGTTTGCAGAGGCATCTGGGCCGCTGTGCTGGCGGGCGCCCTACCCGGGAGGAGGCAACAGATTAGCAAATTGAGGCTCGGAGCGGCGAAACGCCCCCGGGGTGGTGGGCGCCAGACGCGCCCTTCCCCTCCTCACTGCCCGGGCGGGGGGCGGGGAGGTGCAGGGGTGGGGGGAGCAAGTGAAGTCCAGGAGAGTGGGGGTGGAGGGGCACAGTGGAGGCGAACCTTTGGGAGCCCCTGGGGGGCGGGGGGAAGGGCAGGAGGTCCCGCGTGGCACCCCCGGGACTTTGGTATGCCGGGAAGGGAGGGGGTGGCCGACCGGGGAGGTCGCTGGAGTTGGAAAGGAGTTCGGTTTGTGGTCGCAAAGTCCTCGATCAAGTTGGTGCGAACTGCTCGGCTCTGTTGGCTGAGACCCGGGACTAGAGAGAGCCCAGCCGAAGACTTTGTTCCTCGGTCGGAGGAGGCTTAAGGAGAGGCTGCCCTGCGTCTGCGAGCCGCCCTCCCCGGTGCTGTAGGATGCGAAGTTCGGCATCGCACATGCCGTTCCCCGTTCTATTCTCAGAAGTACGGGCTCCTGGTGGGACAGCTGGGAGATCCAGGCCAGGCCCCGGGGACAATAGGAATCATCACCCAGATGCCTGAGACCCGAAGATCACCGCTGTTCACTCTGGGAGGGCACCCACCTTTCCCTGTACACATAATGCCTGTGTGCGTTTGCCTTTTACATGAGAACAAGGAAGAGATCATTTCTTTTTTAGATTTCCTTCGTGGTCAGGATGTTTACATATATTCCATATGTAACATGAGTTTATATATTATGTGCAGATGGAGAAGGTGGGCTGTTCTCAGAGGATGAGAAAATAGAACAGTGTGTGTGTGTGTGTGTGTGTGTGTGTGTGGTACTTGGAGAGATTTGGGTCAATCCATCTAATTCCTCTTGTAGTCGGCTTCATGAGAACTGACTATTAACAGTTTCACGGCAGTGCTTCCGTGCCACCGTTGAGTGGTAACCAATTGATTTTCAACTCATGTCAGTCCGCGTGACACCGCAGAACTGCCTGGGGGGAGGGAGGGGGTGTGTGTGTTTCCAAGCCATAATACTTGGGGAAACAGATTGCCAGCTCTTTGCCCCCACAGAGTCGCAGGGTGGGTTAGAAACATCAACCTGTTTGATAGAAGCTCAGGACTTACTGATTGTACCCCCAAGGCTCCTACAGTGAGGTGATCGATGAGATCCATGCCTTATTGCTTTGTAATTAGACGTGAAAACAAAACAGAAAATACCAAATGGGCTGCTGTCTAGTTGATCAGCCTCATCTTTCTCCTGAGGAGAGGTTAATGGGTTTGAACCCCTGAATTTGTACTTAGGAGCCCATCACCTAATCCACTGTGCCACCAGGACCTCTTAGACCTTACATAATCACTAATGATGAATACCTATCACTCTGTAAACGAAATGCACGAATACATTTTATTTCAAAATGCAATGTAAAATTTTTTCACTGTGCACATTGTGTACCTTATTCTTCCTTCTCTCTCCACAATTGTCTACTGATTATAGGCATGCTTCGTTTAAGGTGATGACTATTGATGCTATTCATAAGAACATTTCTGATGGATGAATTTCATGGAAGGAACTTTTTGTACCCAAGCAAATGAAGACAGCAAGAGAGTTTGGGAAAAGGGAGGTTTAGAAGAAGCATATGGCATTAGCAGAGGGGGAAAAAATACAGCAGCAGCTCTGTGTGTAGATAATCTAGAAGAATAGAAGTAGAGAAATATCTTTATTTTGTTCATAGAATGCCAGCTATTTAAAAATATTTTTCAGTTGCATTAATTAAAAAAATTAAGATCTAAAGTTCTACAGTGTCCTTGCTTTACAGTTGGTATATTTCTCATTCCCCTTCTCCAGAGATGATTAACCAGTTTTGCAAAGTGGGGCATACCACCCCCTGTTGGTCACACGAACAATCTTGTGGGGCTGCAAAAGCAAATACCTATACTTTATCCTAGATTATGGGCTATAGATAGTACAAAAGTTTTTCATTGCCAGCGAGGCACTGAGTAATTTATTGTTTCTAAAAGAGGCAGTAAAGCCAAGTAAATTGGGGAACTTATATATAAAACAGCTTCACTAAACTCATTTTTCCATAAACTTGCTCCCCCTGTGTGGTTGTATGTGTATACATATGCATGACAAAGAAATCTTAAGTACCTGGTTTTGTGGAACAGATGGAAAGGTGACAGATGGAAAAGTGATGAATGAAAAGGTGACGAAAGAGGCTGTAAGAGAATTGCAGAGTAATTTGCATTCTTAGACTATTCTTTGCTCTATGAATTTATGTTTGTTATAAACTGTGGAATTTTTGTAAAGTAGCAAACAAATTAACAAATAAAATTAGCAATTAGTATAAAATCTACATGTCTTAATAAGTCTTTACTGCCAAATGAAATATCTTAAATTCTATACCAATTTACATACTTTTTTTTAAAGGTCATTCTATTGGGGGTTCTTTTCTTTGTGGGCATCACTGCCCTCTGGTGGGAGTGGGAGGCCCAGCCTTGTTCCTGGAGAGCTGCTGCTGGATTTGAACCACCCACCCTGTGGGCCGCAGTCCTGCACTCAGTCACTACGCCACCAGGGCTCAGCTTTACATACTTTTTGATATCTAAAGAGTTATACCTTAAAAGAGAGAGAGAGCTGAATTCCATATCTGCCTTAGAATTTATTTTTCTATGACAATTTCCATAGCAAAGGTATCATTTTGAATATGCCAAACATAATTTTAAAAACATAAACAGATCAGTATTTAACTCTATATTGTAACTTCCCCAAGAATAACATATTCTTACTACCATTTCCTTGTACTACCTTTGCTAATTTTCTAATCAAAACCATAGAACAAGTGGTCAGAGTTACAAAACCAAGTGGAAATCATCAGAAGACATTTATGGATCACAATAAATTTGGGGCTAATAATGCAGAGAATGGCAGTTCTAGAACATTTAATTATGCTCATCAAGAAACTAAACAGACTAAGGTAGCCAATCTAACAGACCTTGGGTGGTTGAAAATCAGGAAAGGTGTTGTGTCATTTCACTATACTTACTCAGCTTGTATTCTGAGCAAATGATCTGGGAAGCCATACTGTATAAAGAATGCAACATCAGAATCAGAGACTAACAACCTGTAACAAAAATTAAGCACACTCAAAAAAAAAAATCAAACTGTCCTTGGGGTCAATTCCAACTGATAGAGACATTATGAGACTGAGTAGAAGTGCCCCTGTGGTTTTCTGAGCAGATGGTGATTTTAAACTGCTAACTAACCTGGTGGCTCGAAGCCCACCTCGTAATCCACTGTGCACCAGGGGACCTGCAACAGCCTGTAACAGATTAAAGATGCCTGCTTCCTCGAAAGAGAACATTTGAAGAATTTACTGATGAATATCAGAAACCCCAGCTTCACAGTGGATAACATAAATAAGCTGAACCCCGGTGGCGTAGTGGTTGTACGTGGGACTGCGGCCCACTGGCATGGAGGTTCAATTCCAGCAGCGGCTCCACAGGAGCAAAGGCTGGGCCTCCTACTCTCACCACCAGAGGGCAGTGATGCCCCCCAAAAACAAATTCTCACAAAGGACCAATAAGAATAAATGTGAGAAGATTGAGGTTGTCCAGTATTTCATTTGACTTGGATCTACAATCAGTGCTCACGGAAGCTGAGGCACAAAATCAAACGATGGATGACATTTGGGCAAAACTGCTTCAAAAGAGCTCGTTAAAACTCAGATGTCACCCTGGGGACTAAGGCGTGCCTCGCCCCAGCCATCAGTTGACAGCTGACCCATCTTGTCAGCTCACAGGAGCCCCAGGAGTCAAGGGGAGGGCATTGCAGCCCGCAGTTTAAAGCCACAGGACAACGCTGAGACTGGACTTCACAGCGTGACAGCCCAGAAAGCACAGGAGCCAGGCTGCTCCGTCCTGCATCGTGACTGTGAGTCAGCGTCAACCCAATAGGAGTGGGTTGGGTTTGAGTTTGGGTCACATAGATAGTGAATATGAACGACTAGAGAATTGTGGCCTTTGACATGACGTTGGTAAAAATGTATTCGACATACCTATCACAGGTTGTCAGAAAAGACAAAACAGGTCTCTTGGAAGAAGCTCTAAGGAGCATGCTCCTTAGAAGCACGGATGGCAAGACGTCAGCTCCTGTACTGGGGGCACGTTACCCGAAGGGACCAGTCCCTGGAGGGGGGTAGCATGTTTCGTCTGGTCGAGAGTCAGTGAAAAGAAGCCCTTCCACGAGAGGGATGGATTGATAGAGTGACCGCAGCGATAGGCTCAGGAATGGCAAAGCGGGTGAAGCTGCCCCAGGAAGGAACAGTGTTTCCTTTTGTCAGACACGGGCTCGTTGTGACCGGGGCCCAGTTCCACGGCACGGAGCAGCAGCAGCAGCCAACGCGGGCTAGTTCCTTCACACGAAGAGAGTAGTTTCTGCCGGCTGTGCTACAATTTCCGTAGTGATTGGCCCAGTAAAATAACATCTAATGCTTTAATTTTAATGGACATGCCCCACAAATATTTTTTAATTAAAATAATTTTATTGGGGGTTCGTACATCGTTTTTCACAACACATAAATACATATACTGTGCTAAGCACCTTCACGTGCCTGCTGCTGTTATCATTCTCCAAATACCCGCTTTTCCACTTGAGCCCTTGGTGTCAGCTTCCCGTCCTTTCTCCCCTGTCCCTGCTCCCCACCTCCCACCAACTCCCAAGACTTTTTTTAACCCTCAATACTTTATAAATGATCATTGTTCTGTCATATCTTACACTGCCCAACCTCTCCCCCCGCCCACTCCGCTGTCTGTCCTCCAGATAGGAGGTTATGTGTAGACCCTTGCAGTTGGCTCCTTCTCTCCACCCCACCTTCTCTCCACCCATCAAATAACTCCAATCTCACCCTGGCCCTGAAGGGCTCATCTGTCCTGGATTCCCCCTCTCTCCAGCTCCCCTCTCTGCCAGTGTACCTCCTCCAGTCCAGCTGGATTTGTAAAGTAGAGTTGGGACCATGGTAGTTGGGGCGAGGAAGCCTTCAGGAACTAGAGGAAAGTTGTATGCTTCATCGCTACCTCAACTGCACCTTGACTGGCCTGTCTCCTCCCCATGACTGCCCTGTAAGGGGGTGACAGTTACTCACCAGTGGTCCTTGGGTCCCCATTCTTGCTCTCCCCCTCATTCATAATGATGTGATTCTTGTACTTTGATGCTTGCTTGATACCTGCTCCTTTCAACCCCTCTTGTTCACACAGGCTGATGTGCTTCTTCCACCACAGATATTTTTGTGCTTTGTCTTTTGTCAACTTCTCTTGAGCAACCTTAATGTCTTTTTTTCCCCCTTATGATTGCTTTTCACTTGTGAAAGTTTATCTCGGATTTTATCCTGTGCCCTTTATGTCACCTGAGTTCACGCTGCATTGTTCGTAGTCCCTGTGTCCCAGGTGTCCCCGTAGAGCTGCTTCTCAAGGGCTTGAAGGTCGTGACCTTTCAGAAGCAGCCTGCCGAGCTGTCATCTTTAACCTTGGGCTCAGAGTCGTCCTATGTGCCATTCAGGGACGCCATTAAAACTGCCTATTTAGCAGTGCCTATTTGGTTGTGCGCGGGACTGCGGCCCACTGGGACGGAGGTTCAATTCCAGCAGTGGGCCTGGGCCTCCTGCTCCCACCACCGGAGAGCAGTGATGCCCAAAACAAACAAACAAAAAAACCCTGCCTATTTATTTAAGCTATCTGTTAGCAGGTGACTGCTGTGATCTTTTAAAAATCATTCTTTTTGTCTAATTATTAAGTAACCAGGAATTGAAATATTAAAACTGTTGTCCTTTTCTCAAAGAGACACTTTCTGTGCTCATTTCCTTTAACATTCCACGAAGGATGTAGACATTCCTAACTCTAGATCTCAGATGGTGTTTAAGTGAAGCCCCCAGCTTTTTGACATTTAAAAACATGAATTTAAAAAAATGTAACTGCTCATTCTGTTGATTCTGACTCGCAGGCAATCCTACAGGATAGAGTAGCCACCAGGCTTCTGAGTTTCTGTCCATCTTACATCGATTTATAGCAGAGTCCTATAACCTTACGGTAGTTGCTATAGCCAAGAATCATTTAAAACAGTAAGTGAGAGCTTTAAGGTACATGTAACAAATACCTGATAGAAAGGGTAATGCTAAATTAGCGTGACACCTTTCCATTCCTAAGTTCTCAGACGTTGTACCATTAAAAAGCTACTGCGCCTTTCTTCAGGCCCTGCCTGCCCAGCCTCAAGCTTTCTTGAATCCTCCTGGCCTCGTTTGGTTTTGCAGCTCAGCTCCAGTTCCCGTCCTTTTCGTCTCTTGCACAGATTCGTGTCACTTTTCAGTTCGTCACCTGCCTTCATTATGTTCCCGTCTTAGGTTCTAGCCCTTCCTGCAGACTGCTTTCCCCAGAGAGATCTTCCCCAAACCCCAGCCTGACCAGGTCACTCTCCTGCTGAAAGCAAAATGAAATTTTGGCTCCACATGCCCACCACTGCTTCTCGAATTTCCTTCAAATTGTCCTCCACAGCAGGGAAGATTGAATCTGAATTAACCTACTGCGAGAAGGAAATTCCTCTGGCTTATGCTCTGTCTGAAAGTTTTTTTTATTAATTTCATATTGTACAAGTCAAACTGCATTAAAAATAGCTCCCTCAGCTCCCTTCGTTTTCCTTTTTACAAGGCAAATATATTTTCATTATAGTAAAACAACATTAAGGAAATTAGTAAAGAATGAGAGTCCTGTTTTGGTGAAGACTACTTTCTAAAACATTCTTTGTAATAGTTAAAGAAATTAAGAAATCTCTAGCTTAAAAGTAACTCCCTAAATACTCAAAATATTATTTCTCTAAAGGCACAAAATAGATGTAGTAACTCTTCTTGGAATCAATATTCCTTACTAAGAAACATTGTTCTTTAATATGACACTTGGTGAATGATGTTCTGAAATTATAGGAGCAAGAATGAAACATCGTATTTTAGAATCTCCACAGTAAATTCTTGAATGTCAAAACCTTCCCACATTTTTCTTTTCACAGTTGTTGTTGCTCTACTTGTCACTTTTGAAGGAGACACATTTATCCTGTTGCCGTCTATACGTTTATGTTACCATGCAGTATTCAGACCTCAGTTTGAAAAACCATGACATAATAGAAACCACAGAGACCTTACTCTGTGTGTGTGTGTGTGTGTGAGAGAGAGAGAGAGAGAGAGAGAGAGAGAGAGAGATACCAGGCACCTACCTATCTTTTTAGTCTTTTCTTATTGGCCCTGCATGTCAAGTTATCTGGGTCAGGGGTTCCCCCAAAATCAAACTCACTGCCATCAAGTCAGTGCTGCCTCAGTGTGACTCTGTCTATAAGAGAGGGTAGAACTAACTACCCCTGTGTGTTTCTGAGACTGTAACTCCAGGAGAGCAGTTCTTAGCCTGTGAGTCACCACCCTTTGGGGGTCGAACAACCCCTGCACAGGGGTTGCCCAATACATCCTGCATATGAGATACTTAACAATTCATAATAGTCGTAAAATTACAGTTATGAAGAAGCAATGAAAATAATTTTATGGTTGGGGGGTCAGCACAACATAGGGAACTACCACTGCGCCTAGTAGAAGGGCCCCATCTTTCCTCCATCGGAACATCTGGTGGTTTTGAACTGTTGACCTTGCAGTTAGTTCAATGTGTCACCACTGTGCTACCAGAGCTTTACGGAGATCCGTGGGTGGCGGCGCTAAGAGTCTATATGCGCAGTTGCTAACTGGAAGGTCAGAGGTGCCAGTCCTCCCAGAGGCTTTTAAAAAGAAAAAAAAATCAGCTCTTGCAAGTCCCATGGAGCAGCAGTTCCACAAGGACACAAGCAGGGTTTCCATTCATTGGCATAAGAAGCCCTGGTGGCATAGTGGTTACACATTGGGCGGCTCTCCGCAAGATCAGCGGTTCAAAACCACCACACTCCAAGGAAGAAAGACAGTCTTTCTATGCCTGTAACGAGTTACAGTCTCAGTAACTCCCTGGACCGCTCTGCCCTGACCTATAGACCTATAGACTATAAGTCTGCTTCAGCTTGATGGCAGTGACTTTGGTTTGAGAGATGAGTGGGAATAAACTCCTTAGAAACTGGTTAGATTTCTTCAAGTACTTCATTCCACTGTGATTTGAATATTTATAGTCATGCCTTTGAATGTTAACCTTGTGGAATGGGATTGTTTATAAGGAACATAACAAAATTGTGAACACTGGTCTTTGCTCAGAACAGCTATTGTGTGTGTGTCTGTGTGTGAGCATAGTCTTGCAACTCAGAAGTTCTTATTAAAATAATGGCAATATAGAAGACTTTAAAAACTCAGGAAAGACCCCAATTTATCTCTTACTGCCATTTTCCTGTGAACTTTTTGAGGCCCCTTTGTTTGTTTTTATTGCATTTCTGTAAACTGTTTATATTTTAGAGTTCGTCGGTTCTGTTTCATTGTTACTGGGGTTTTACAATAGAGACAGCAGTGTCCTTTTACTTCCTATATATTTTAACTGCTTTCTTCCATGTTTTGTGTATACATGTCCTTTGTTTTTGTTGTGCTGCTTAAAATTTGAGGGAGATTACCATTGTGTAATTAGAAGAATATGTCCCAGACATCAGGGCAAACAGCCAGGATCAGTAACAGAAGGAACATTCTTTTGTTTCACTTTGGGTATTGTGAACTTTCATTTCAAAGCACTCTATTATGGTTGTTAATTGAGAAACTTGGTAGTTAATTCACAGGGATGCATTTGGAAGCCTGTATTATCAATTAAGCACTTTTTAGAATAAAAAAATCACAAGAAACAGGAAACTCAACGGTTGATGTTATTGTTAAAACCCACCTATCTCCCTTTTCCTCTTTTACATTATATGGTAGAGAAGGAAGTCTGTAAGAAAATCCAACTATTTGAGGGATTTTTAAAATATATATTCTATTTGTTTTCTTTAACATTGTAGCCAGTGATCAATAAGTGACTTACTTACATCTGTTCTGCTTAGAAGTTATTCTTTAAGACCTGCAACATGGTTTGCCATAGAGCAAGTTGATAAATGATACTTTGTTTTGCAGGTTGTCATTTTAACATCTATATAAACTGTGGTAAGGGACCCGGGGCCTTATCCAAAAAGTGTCAAGACTGCTAACCACTAAGTTGCTGGTTCAAACACATCAGCCAGTCTGTAGGAGAGAGATGAGGCTATCCACAGTACAGTCTCAGAAACCCAACGTAGGGTTGAATCAATGGCAACTGAATCAATGGCAAAGGGATTGATTTCGGATTTGGGTATAAACTATGATGTAAGGTTGCATTAGTATTTTTTTATTATGTGCCATCTAGTTGGTTTCAACTCAGAGCGACCATATGTTCAACAGAAGGAAACACCGCCATTCTGAGCTGGACTCAGTTTTGGCTTAAATAAAGTTTGTTCCTCCCAAGTAATTCCTAAGCCCCCTTTTCATGTGTCCAATCAACTATGGACTATAGGCAGGCCTATAAGCTCTCTGTAATCAGGACAATCACTGATTTTCATCTCACATATAGCCCTATTTATAATACCAGGTAGCATAAGCATTCAATATTCTCAGGGTAGTCAAATAACCCTTAACCCTTTTAATATTACCTAAAACATCTATAACTATTTGGAGAGGGCTCCATTCTTGGTTCTTACTGTCGTGTGAGCCCCTCTCTTACATCCTCACAATCATTCCTGGGTTTGAGCCCATATTTGCAGACACTGTTTCAATCCATCTTGTTGAGAGTCTTCTTTTCTTTTTTTTTTTTTGGGGGGGGGGGCCATCACTGCCCTCTGGCAGTCGTGGGAGCAACCCAGCCTTACTCCTGGAGAGCGGCTGCTGGATTTGAACTGCCAAGCTTGTGGGCCGCAGTCCAGCACTCAACCACTATGCCACTGGGGCTCAGCCCTAGAGTCTTATTTTCAATGGCTTTACTCAGCATGTTGTCCATCTCCAGGGACTGGTCTCTTCTGATGGCATGACCTAAGCTTATGGGATGAAGTCTCACCCTTGTTGACCTAAGTAATATCTTGACTGGAGAAACTTCTTCCAAGACCACTATTTGTTCTTCGGCATATTCTCAAGAGTCTCAATGGTAATTTAAAGGCGTGAATTCTTCTGTCTTCTTTATTCATGTTCCAGCTTGTGAATGCAAGTGTGAAGTCATTGAAAATGTCATGGCTGTTGTCCGAAACCTTAGTGCTCAAAGTCACACCTCTGCTTTTCATATCTTTGAAGAGATTGTTTGCAGCAGATCTGCCCAAGCAGTCCTGTCATTTGATTTCCTGCCTGCTGCTTTGTGGTCGTTGATTGTGGATCCAACTAAAATGTGATCCATGATAACTTCAGCCTTGTCTCAGGACATTGGGATAATGTTGATTAATCCAGTTGTGAGGATTTCCCCCCCGAAGGTTGAGGGATTATCTATACTAAAAGTCGTAGTCTGTGGTCTTCACAGTAAGTACTCCTAGACTTCTTTGTTTTTGCTAGCAGGATTATATCATCTGCATATTATAGTTTCATATTCAATCTGGGGGCTGAGCAAATAATCTGAGAAGCTGGACTATATTAAGAACAATACAGCCTCACGATTGGAGGAAGAGTCATTAACGTTAATAGTGTAATGCCATCTAATTTGTGCAACAGCTTGGCCCTCCAGGGGCAGACCCTCTTGCAGCTTCAAATCATTGATGGACATGCCCGTGTCTAATGGCCGAGGCTCACCTATGCGACTAGAGCTAAGCTCATTGCTCTGCTCCGCACAGCATTCTTGACTCTATCAGTCTCTCTCCCGCAGCAATCTAACTTTCCTGAACTCTGGGTTCTGTGATTCATGACAACGGCCACAAAAGAACTCACAGACAATGCTCAGACTCTGGGGGTTATTATGGAAGTTCACAGATTATAAATTCAGGGGCAATGTACAGGGTTGAGTTGATCCGTCAAAACACATTACCAAGTTCTTTCAGGCTGCTAACAAAAGATCAAACTCAGCTCCAGCTCTGTTGATCAGACAAACCAGCTTCCTAAACTAACTGGTCAGAGACACACTGGGTTAGTTTGGTGGACTAGGGAAAAAAATTCATAAACACGCATATGTACATATACATATGTTTATATGCAAGAGGAATGGAACATTGAGAAAGCATCCCAACCCAGTCCAGTCCAATTCCATAAGCCCTAAAGTAGTCCATATGTCTGATAGCAAGCCATAAGTCCTCTTCAGACTCATGAAGCACATGCAATAATGCCAGGACAATCACAGGCCAGTGGGTCTTGTGTATCCAGTGATGGTAGAAGCATCTTTGTGCTGAGAGGGGCCTCTCTGGGGCTTCTCAAGCATCTCAGCATTGGCAGGAGTCTCCATGTGCCTTTTCCAGCTTCAGAGGTCTGAATCCATTAGGGCAAGCCCATGTGGCTTCTCCTCTGGGATGTCTCACAGGGAGCCCGCCTTGTGTCTTATAAGTAGAGTGTCTTCCAAGCAAGTGAACTTGAACAGAGATAGTATTTCCTGCCTCAAAGAAGGAAGTACCAGATTTCCCAGAATTCTCAGGAGAAAGCCATGCCCACTCAGAAGTCTCATTGAGTATCTCCAGATTGACAGGCTAGACTCCACTCCTGCATTGTTAATCATATTGGCACCAGAGTACATGACTGCCACACACCCCATTCCACAAGTCAACATACTGTCCAACAGCACCTAGCTAGACTTGCTCCATGGGCCGGGAAGTCCACCACTCTGTTTCATGTTCTGGTTTCTGGTTCTGTTGCTGCTGCTCTGTCACTCCCTGGTGTCAAAGTGGTCTCGTGCATCAGAGAAATTCACTGCACAGGAATCTCGTCCAGAGGACATGCTCCAATCTTGGCTCTTCCTATAAGGGGGCTCCCCGTTCTGCTTCTGAGCTGGCTCATTTTACATGCAGCAAAAATGACCAACACAGTGACGCTTGTTAGCAAGTACCCATACATGCTTATTTTCAGGGTCTTTCCCCATCTTTCCCCAACCCAACAGGAAGCAGTCGTTTGGTACAAGTAACGATGGCTAGAAGAGCCAGGGATGGCCTGCATTGTAGTGAATGGTGATTTTAGCCATTCCCCCTTCCCCAGACATGAAGGATTAACATTGTTCCTTCTTTGCTATTTTGCTCTAAGTACACCCACAAACGTGGGTAAGACAGCTCTTTTACACCACTATCTCCCCATTTTAGAGATCTAATTTCAAAATTGTCCATACCCAAGAAATCAGTACTTTGAGGAGATGTTAATGTTTCTTTTGGTACGAATGTTTCTTGCTATGAAGACTTCATTTCTGGTTGGAACTTTGGCCTTCTGCAGCCATAAACAAAGTCCAGGCCAGAGATTTTAGTAATCGACACCAGTTGCCAATGTCAGCCATCTCTTCATTGGGTCGGATGCTGGTCATCTCAGCCTTTGCCATACATAGTAAGTCAAATGGGTACCAGCTCTAAGGTTGGGAGTGCACACACTCCTCCCTATACTTCAGGCCATCTGGTCCCTTCTCCCTCTGCTCAGCTCTAACCTCCTGGGCTCTCTTTAAACCTCACTCCAGGGCTGAGCCCCGGTGGCGTAGTGGTTGTGCACGGGACTGCGGCCCACTGGGACGGAGGTTCAATTCCAGCAGTGGGGCTGGGCCTGCTACTCCCACCACTGGAGAGCAGTGATGCAAAAAAAAAAACGAAAAAAAACCTCACTCCAGCCAGCCTCTACTCTTCTCTCTCATCTCTAACTTTGGTGGACTTGGTCCATGTGTGCCCATTGAGCATGTCCAAACTCCACCCATTGTTTTCACTGCTCTATCTCCCCCACTTGCACTCAACATGTAGACCCAGGTGATTACCATGAGCATACTAGGCTGTCTGTTTACTGGCTCCCTGTGACCTTTCATCCTAGAAATGTGCTTTCTCAGGTGAGCTCAGACTTTGTGCATCAACGTATCCAGTGACAAACTACCTGCTCAAAATTTTAAAGCCAACCCCATCTCTCCCCACCCCCCTTTCATTTTCTGCAGGTTTTTCCTTCAAATGTAACTGTCCTGTTCTCTTAGGCATGCTGAGCTGGACTCCGTTTTGGCTTAGAGAAAGCTTGTTTCTCCCAAGTAATTCCTAACTCCCATTTTCATGTGTCCAATCACTTATAGACTGTAGGCAGGCTTATAAGTTCTTTGTCATCAGGATAATCATTGATTTTCATTTCACATATAAGCCTGTTTACAATACCAGGTAGCATAAACATTCAATATTCACAGGGTAGTCAAATAAACCTATAACCCTTAACCCTCTTAATATTGCCCAAATCATCTATATCTATATAAAGAAGGCCCTATTCTTAGTTCTTGCTGTCATGAGCGCCCCTCTTCTACTTCTGAGCTGGCTGACCACCCAGCAAAGTCTGTTAGCAGGCTCTCACAGCGAGTTCCACCTTCTGCTGTGCAGACCCAGCAGGAACAGGTCGTCTGGTGGGAGTTCCCGAGACTACGGCTAGAAGAACCAGGTAGTAATTTACCACTTGGCACCCATTAAGTAAAGAAGATGCAAAAAAAAAAAAAAATCCCAGACGCTTTAAAGTGAACTCAACTCTGATGGAGCTGTCACTACTAGAGGAGTCCCTGTCATTCTCCCCCAGAGTTCTGCATCAGCATGTTTCTGACTGTATTTCCTCACAGGTCTGTAGTGCACGCATGTCTCATATCTGTGAACAGAACAAATGCACTAACAGGTATAATCAGCTATCTAGCTCATTTGATGAAGACAACCAAGAATATTGAAAAGAGGATAAAGAAAAAAATGATAAATTTAAACATCTTGGAGTCATTGATCAGGAACCATGATCCTATGTTTGCCTAAAGAAGCAAAATTGCCTTCCTGTCTGATGGGGAGGTTGTGCAGTGGGAGGGGCTCATAAGTGAATGTGGGGGAGTCCAAGCTCCTAGAACACTGTTTGCACCACCTATTTGAGCCCAGATCATCATTAGAGGATAATCCAGGGCCGCCATGCTAATTGCTTGTACTTGTCCTTTAGCTCCGTTCTATTCCTGCTCTGTTCAGGGAGTCTAACCTATACAGGGAACTCTCCCAACAAGGCTCTCTCACCCTTTGCATTCCAGTTCCATCTCTCCTCTGTGGTATAGTCAAGGGTGTAAACCAAAATTATCTTCATTGCCATTTTATTAATAAGAAATCAGAGGTGCAAACGGGAAGCAATTTGCCAAGGATTGTTCAACTACTTAGTGGGAAAGTGGAGAAAAATAGCCCTTTGATTCCAAAGTGTATAGCCTTTGCATTTCATTGTGATCATAATCCCTCCCAGCCTTGTGGTCAAAGGGTATGAACAATGTAATATATGTGTTTACCTTGGTAACGCACCAGCGGTTCAGCTAGAACCCGACACATTGTTCCAAGGAAAATGTAAAACAGAATGGGCTGCCACCTACTTTGTTCTAAAATGCTGTACTGCTGTTAATGTGCTCCGCACATAGCAAACTCTTAAAGGAATGGAGAGTACCGTGTAAGCTTGTTAGCTTTGTTGGCAGTGAGCTCACTTCATTCAGTTTACTGACTTAACTCTAGTTAACTCTGACTGACTTCTGAGAAGGATGAGCGCTATACACATTCTCTCCAGAAAAATGCTAATATTCATCGACACACTGTTACTTGCATATAACTTCAAGAGGTCACTGGGTCTCTTGTAACTTCTCCCTGACCTCCGTAGGGGATAGTTGGGCACCAGGTTGACAGGTGCCACTCCAGGCCAGGGTGATTTAGCTCGTGCCCTTGGTTTGTTACTTGAGATTAGACCACTTGAGTGAATCCCAAACAGCTTTGGGAGAAGAGCCTTTCACCAGACACTTCTGTGGGCCCTCAACATATGTGCAGGTGGGAAGCCTCCTCCATTTGGGAAGGGTCATAAATGAGTCTCTTTCATTTTATTAGAAAAAAACAGGCTGCGCCCCGGTGGCGTAGTGGTTGTGCGCGGGACTGCGGCCCACTGGGACGGAGGTTCAATTCCAGCAGTGGGGCTGGGCCTCCTACTCCCACCACCGGAGAGCAGTGATGCCAAAAAAAAAAAAAAAAAAAAAAAAGCACTTGTATTTCCATGTTGGGTATGAGATATTTTTTCCTCTGGTCACTAATCTGTGGGGCATGACTGATTCTTTAGGTGCAGTATCTGGTACAGAATGGATGTATGGAGGAATTTTATTTTGAAGAGAATTTCAAGGAGATGCTCTAATATTTCTAATGTTTTCTATAAGTGAAAGATTCATAGGAAGGATAGTTCTCATTTTGAAGGCAAAACATATCACCCGTTGTGTGATTCAACGTTTGTTATCATAAGTATTCATCGCTAATAAGAAGTTTCTCTTTTACGTTAGCTCTGCAGTTCACTGTGATTTGTTTCAATCAGCCAATCTGTCTTGGAACAAGTGCAGCCAGGGTGCTCCTTCGACGTGCAGCTGCTGAGACTTGGTCTCACATGCTTCGGACACGTGATCAGGAGATCGTGGCCCTGGACAAGGACAGCATGCTTGGTAATATAGGGGCCGTGAAAAAGGAGAGCCTCTCATTGAAGTGGATCCACACCATGGCTACAACTAGGGTCTCAAACATAACGACAGCCCACGGCCAGGTGGGGTTCCATTCTGTCATACACAGGGCTGCTCTGAATCAGAACTAACTGACAACAACAACAGGTCTGTTTACCAGGCATTTGGTGCTCAATTTGTGCTTATTAGGCTAAGTTTCAGATTTGCGAATGTAGCTCCTCCTCCCCTATGCTTGGCATTTTCTTTGTGTGTTTGTGGTCAGTATGGAAGCTGTATTTATTCGGATCTGTGCCTGCATTGCTTTGCATTGTCCTTGTCTTTCCCTGTGCTTTCACCGTCCATTCCCAGTCCCTATCCCAGCCCGGACCCTGGCCAATTAATCTTTATGTCCTTCCTCCTCCAACTGCTGTGATGATTTGTTCTTAGTTCCCAGCTCCCGGATCTGGACTTTGGATAGCCTATTACCCTACTACTTTAACTGCTTGCTTTTATGTCTGGATTAGTCTCCATTTCTCTGGCTGTATCTCTTTCAGGCTAGCTTGCAGCTTAAAGTGGGAATGGCCTGAACTAGAGTAGTCCTTGATGGATTCTGTGGGGTTGGTTCTGACCCACATGACCCCGTGCACAATAGAGCAACACACTGCCTGGTCCTGACCCATCCTCACAAGTGCCCTGTGTTTGAGCCCAGGGTCACAGCCTCTGTGTTCTTCCATCTAGCCGAGGGCTCTCCCCGGTTCCGCTGACCCGCCACTTTACTGAGCCCGATGTGGACTGGAGCCGAGCTAGGACTACCACAGAGGTGACGGCAGGAAGCAAGAACATGAGAATTTGTGAAATGTGACATTTTGAAATAGTCTCAAGCTTACAGAAAAGTTGCAAGTACCGTACAAATAGTTCTCTCCCCCCCACCCCCATTTAACTGAGGGAGTGCACATGGATTGGTCCCCGTTCACTCTGAATACTTTACTGTGTGTGGCCTACAAACAAGGACATTCTCCGACATAACCCCAGCAGGCCTATCTAAGTCCAATACTGCCCCCTGATTCTCAGACTGTGTTCACAGTGTGCGCGCCGCCCCAGTAATGTCTCCGTTACAGTGAAAGCAGCGTGTCCTGCACTTTGCCTTCAGGTCTCTGTAGTTTCTTTCAGTCTGGGATAAAGCCTCCTCTTCCCTTGACTTTCATGACCCTTCTGAAGTTTGCAGGCCAGTTATTTTGTAGGATGCCCTTCTGTTTGGGTTATCTGATGCTTCCTCGTGAGTGGATTCAAATTATGGATCTCTGGCAAGACTGTCTCCGGGCGTCGCTCTGTTGGGATTTGCCCCTTTGTTGGTACCGTCCACTTTGATCCCTTTCCTTCCCGTGGGTCGGGCCCTGCCTGCCAGGCTCCTCCATGGAAAATTACTCTCATCCCCTGTGTGGTTAATAGGATTCTGTGGAGAGGTGTTTGGAGACTATGTAAACGGCACGCTCCCTCTCCCTTGTTCACTTTATCCATTTATATCAATGTCGGCTTGTGTTTCCTATTTTATTCAGTGCGCATGATCCATTACTGCCACTATTGATTTCGATGCTTTAATTGTTTCAAAGTGGAGCAGTGGGAATTTGTTCAAATTGGCTTGTTTTTGTTACTAAACTTTTCATTTTGGAATAATTCCAGGTATATCGGAAACATCACACCCAGAGTCTAGCGCACTGTAAAATCTCCCTTACTTTACCCCAATCTTCAAGTCTTACATAAAATGTGTAAGAATTTAAGAAGCAGACCGCTATTGAGTTGATGCTGACCCACAGCGACTCTACATAGGATTTCTGAGGCTTACACGTGGCAAGAGCAGACAGCCTCTTCTTTCTCCTGAGGGACACCTGGTGGGTTTGAACCGCTGTGAACACCTCCCCACAGTGCCGCCGGGACTGCCAAGCATCTTTCAGAGCCCAGGTGTGCGTGTCGACACTAAGACATGAACATGGCCACATTGTTAGGAAGTACACGCTGGTCATTTGGGCTTCATCCCTTTCCCACTCCCCCCATTGACCCTTTCCCACTCCCCCCATTTGAACCCTTTTTCAGCTCTAGAATCCAAGCTAGGCAACCCCAGGGAGGGGAATCACCTCTGGAGACCCCATTCTGGGCCCATTTCTCAGCCCTTTCCTGCCTTTCCAGACCTTGCCTGTGCTTTTTTTTTTTTTTTTTCCAGACTGCCCATCCATCTGGGTCTCTCTGATGTTGTCTGTGTGGTTTCAGTTTTGTGGTGGGTTCATGTCAGGTGTGCCCTGCACCACCTCCTATCTAGCAGAGGGTACCTGACGACCACTGGGCATGGTACCAGAGTCTGCTTGAAAGGGCAGTCCCCTCTCCCTTTCTCTTGGCTGCACATTAAGTTCAACCCACATTCAAGGAAAAGCCTCTGTGTCCTTTCCACATCTCCCTCTTATTCACTGAGCATTTTTTAAATTCTTGGCTGAACAAGATGTGGCAAGTTCATTTTTCCTGCGCCCTCTGTGACCTGGCCCCGTAATCAGCCATTTCAGTAAGAGGCCTCGTTTGGCTGGAGGGAAACTGCTTGCTCTAAGCCCAGCTCTGGGAAGTGGATGGCCTTGCTGCTGCCGGGATGCCAGTCTCCCCGGCCCTCCTGGGGGCTGGTATGAATGTCTGCCTGTACACAGGGCCTGTGACCTGGCGGCCGGCGCTCCCTTCTGTGAATCGTGATGCCCTCAGGACTCGAACCACTCTGACAGCACCTCACAACAGGAGTCGTCCTCCCGCATCGCCATCTTTACCTCTTTGCACGTGTGTTTCCTTATATTAGGATCCCCGGTGGCGTCGTGGGTATGTGTTGGCTTGTGGTTCACATAGCCGGCAGTTTGAAACCCACCTCTGGCATGGATGGCTGTCTCCTGGAGATGGAGGTGCTCTTCTGGGACCCGGGGCCCTGCCCTGAGAACCTCGCAGCAGAAGCGGGTGATCACAGTGAAGTCAGCACATGGGACACAGCAGCAGAGAGGGAACTGCCGTGAGCACAGCAGAGCCGAGTGGCAGGGCCATAGCAGCCACGGTGCAAGGGGTGGATCCGGGACTGGTGGGGATAGTCAGCCCCCGGAACAGACGGCAGTGGGGGCCAGCTGCCTCGTGGCATGGGGCTGGGCTCCTCCAGGTAGGAGGTCACCGGTGAAGCAGAGGTGGAGACACGCACCATCCCGGGGGTTACCCTGAAAGTTTGTCTTGAGAGCTGCCATGAGTGCCAGCCTAATCCGAGCGCTGGCCCTGGGTGTCCTGCGGGACTGGTTGAGAGCGCCAAGTGCAGGAGCCCAGCCCTGTCCAAGGCAGGCCAGGGGAAAGACAGAGGGAGAGCAAGAAGAATCGCAGCCCACGGCGCCTGGGACAGTTGCTGCGAGAGACACCTGCTGACACGTGGTCCGTGGCCTGGCGTGCTCTCTCAGTGACTCCGCAGCAGCCACCGCTAATTTGGGAAGGATGAGCGGGTCTTTTTTAAAAGAAAAAGTGGGTCCCTTTCCCACAACACTTCAGTGGGGTCCTCATGGAGGTGAAGGGAACCAGTTTACCTCAAATCCGTCCAAAGGTGTATCAATGATAGGACCAGTTAACGGCCAGCATTCTTCTTACTCGTGTCTCCATTCCAAGGTGAAGAAGGGGTACATCAAATGGCAGGGATAGTCTGTGATTTTGAATGTCTGATGAACTTATTTTGGTACTTTTATCTGAATTCATCTGTATGAATTGGGATACAGTGTTATCTAGGGGCCTCTGGTTTTCCCCCCTCTAGAATGTAATGATCTGGGTTTGAATCTCAGTGTCATCTTTTACTGACAGTGAAAGTCCCTTAACTTCCTTAGTCCCAACGTCCTCGTCGTCTTTAAACCCTGGAGAGTAAAATCCACCTTTCGATTCAGCTCAGGGGATGGGATTCCATGGTAGAATGGCTGAGATTTTTAAAAATCTGAAATAAAATAAGCAATCATCAAATGAAGTATACATCTAATAAAGAAAGTAAAACTTAGTGATTTTTTTTTTTTACTAAAACAATATACTACCTCAGTAAACAGTATTCTCATGAACTTTTTAGCAAAGCGGCTACATTGGAATAGGTAAACAAACAACGATAGCGATGTGAAAGAGGGGGTTGGAGTGGAGCCCCAAAGCCCAGCTGCAGACTATTGGACAGCCCCCCACAGAAGTGGTATAAAAAAGGGAAGATTCAACCACGGTGCAGTATCGCACCTACGAGTCACGCATCATTCCTCCAATTCCTGAATATTTCCTCCCCTGCCCCCCCCTACCATGACCCGGTTCTAACTTACCAATCTGTCTAGACTGGAGAACACACATTGGTACAGACCAGAGCTCTCATCTTGACACATGGAATTCAAGACAGATAAACCCCATTCAGGACAGTAATGGGAGTAGTGATAGCATGAGGACCGGGGAGGGGCAGGATGAGAAAGGGGGAACCCATCACAAGATTGGCTATATAGCCCGCCTCCACGAGGGGACCAATAACAAACTGTGGGTGAAGGGAGACAATGGACAGTGTCAGATATGAAATAATGATGATAATATATAAGTAATCAAGGATACACCAGGGTGGGAGGGAGGAGGAGAAAAAAGAGGAGCTTATTCCAAAGGTTCAAGTAGAAGATGTTTTGGAAATGATGATGGCAGCATTTGTACAAATATGCTGGATACCATTGATGTGTGGAACATTATAAGAGCTGTAAGAGCCCCCGAGATAAAAAGAACCACATTTTAACTGACGTCACATTCCTTCAGCCATGGTTGTGGTTGGGTCCCACTGAGTCAGTTCCAACCCATGGCTGCCCTGTGCCCAATGGAAAGAGACACTGCCTAGCTGGGTGCCCGCGTCACAGCGTGTCTGTGCCCGAGCCCAGTCACGCGGCTCCTCACGCAGTGAAGTATTCTGTGTTTATCGGTTTGGAGCTTTGGCGACAGATTGTGAGGTATCAATAAGAGTTTGGAAGCCACCAGCATAAAGACAGGGCATGAACCATCTCAATAGATGCAGGGAGAACATTTGACATGATTTAACACACATTCGTAGTCTAAAAAAGTCATTGCGATCTGGAATAAAAGATAGCTTCCCAGGTCATGAAGTTTATCTAGACAAAGGTTAATTATACTCAGCGGCAAAATATTTTAAAACTTTCACCTTAAGATTAGGAGCATGAGGAGACGTGTCCATTAACATCATCGCATCTATTCTGAAAAGCCTCACAATGAAGCTAAAGATAGAAGATGTGGTAGAAGAATGCATATTGAATACATAATAGGCTGTTAAGTGAATTTAACAAAAATGATAAGCCCTACATCACATAGTAATTCTATTTCTATATGCTAGTAATGAAAAATAAAATTTAAAAGCCAATTTCACTTATTTAGTATCATCAAAAATACCAACTTCAGCACAATAAGCTACTGAAAGGTAATATACCTACTTATTCCTCAAAGGTAGCAAGAAGTGTCTTGTGCGGATTTCATCTGGATACCCCACCCCATCCAACTTAGAGCCCTGTCCTTGCTCCTTCAGATTTCTTCTTGTTCCCCGAAAAGGGTCATGACTTGAGTCCCGTGAGGATGCCAACACTGCTATCTTGACGTGGTACAAATGAAAAAGTGTAGAATTGGTGGGGCAGGGTTAGAGAGAGAGAGAAACCCCTCCATCAGAAGCATATAGACCCTGATAGAGGATATGTTGAGAAATGACCGCTTCACATTTTAATACTTTGTTTAATAAAATTTCTGACATCCTAACAATACTTTTTGATATACTCTCATACATATACTGCCAAAAGACTAGCATCCATAACTCATAGAGAATGTCTTTGAGCTAATAGAAAAGAGAAACAACCTGTTTTAAAATTTGGCAAGAGTTTAGACAAGGCATTTCACAAGAATGACACTCAAATGGTTAGCTCAGAAGTGAAAATATACTTATTATTCATCAGGGAAATGCAAATTAAGTTCTCAGTTGAATACATGTACACTCTCATTAGAGTGGCAAAGATTAAAAAGACAGATACTACCAGGTGTTGACTATGAAGTAGGGCAATTAGAGTCCATACTCGACTGGTGGACGTGTAAGCTGAGTCAGTCATACTGGAACATTGTCAGTTCTGTTAAGGTTGAGTATATATACCTATTATACAACTGAGCAGTTGTGTTTCTGGGGTTACTTCACTCTGCAAATCTATTATCAGCTTGATTCTTCATGATCCCAACTGGACGTAACACAAATGCCCACCAATGAGTGATTAAGTAAATTGTAGTGTATCCCTACAAAGAAATACTATACAGCCATATAAAGTGACAGGTGCATGAGACAGACAACAATGTGGATGATCTTACATTCTGTTGGCAAAGAGACCAGACATAATGAATACATAATTTATATTTTAATTTATTTAAAGTTTATGGACATTTAAAATGGGCTATCTGATGGGTAGAAGGGAGTGGAGTTGAGTGAGATGGGTTAACAGGGAACTTTTTCAGGTGATGGAAATGCTCAGTATCTTGTTCGAAGGGCTAGTTGCACCAATGTTTACACATGTACAAATTGAGCTGTGGTCTTAAGGTCTGTGTACTTTATTAGATACATTTTATACATTAATTAAATTCTTCATGTAAGACCTTCAAATGTCTCAGGACAGTATATATGGTGAGGGGCTTTGTCTAACTAGACATCAAAACTTACAGAATTATGCTGCTAAAGACAAAGCAGTGCTAGCCTAGACGAGACAAAATGTCCGATGGGGCAGAAGACCAGAGACAAATGCATGCAGATCTGAGAAAGGGGCACAGAGAGACTTAGCCTTGTGGGGTGCTGAGGAGAGGGTGAACTCTACAGAAGACGATGCCATGGCAGATGGTAATATGTTTGAAAACAGGAACATTGGGTTTCCATATAGGAGACGGGGAAGAAAGAAATCTCTTATTTCCCACGACTCAAAAGCCTATTCCCAAAAGACTGAAGGAGAAAGGAAAAAGAAATTCCAGACTATAGGAAGACAAGAGAAAAATTATATATTTTATTTTGGGTGGCAAAGAATTTCTAAATGCACAAAAGCACAACTTGTAAGAGGACATATTAATACATTTGACTTTACTCAGGGAGTGGGGTGGGTCTACTCAGAACAATGGGAATAAACTAAGAGGGAAGGAGACATAGAGAGAGAAAGAGAGAGAGAGAGAGAGAGAGAGAGAGAGAACAAAATCCGAGGATGATATTCTTGCTGAGAGCAGGTAATGCCTGGAGAGGACCATAGGGCCAGCCCACCATGAGACACAGCATCCCCTCACTGATCAATAGGGCTAAGGGGGGTGGGGGCACTGGAGACTGTGGGAACTGTGCCTGGCCTGACACTCCCCCCCCACCCCCCATACATGGGGGTGAAACACAAAGGGAGCGTAAACAGTAGCAAGGGGTGCAAAGCAGTGAAGTCCCAAAAATAGACTTCAGGAGTAGAGCTTGGTACCCATCAGATACAACCAGAAAACAGACAAACCAGGTCAGCAGACAAACCTTGAACTATTCATAGACTTTTGTTCTTTTGTCACATCTATATATAATATAGGCAGCATAAACAATTCTGAGGAGAAAACAATGGGACAGACAGTTCTGGGGGGATGTGGGAGAGGGAGAGGGAGAGGAAAGGAAGGGTGGAGCCCACAGAGTCAGGGACAAGGGAACAACAAATGATTTAAAATTGATGGCAAGGAGTGTGTAAAATGCCTGGTGGTGGCTTGATCAAGTGCAGTCTAGCTGAAAGGAATTACCGAAAGCTAAATGAAGGTCAAACATGACAGTGGGACAAGATGAAAGTAGAAGGAAATAGGGGAAAGAGCCATAGGGACATAGATCTATGTACATGTTAAGTATTAAGGTAGCAGTTGAGCATTGGACCTCTGCTCAAGTGCTCTCTCAATGCAAGAACCCTGTTATTATAACCTGGCATTCTGTGATGCTCACCTTCCCGTCAGAATTGCTGAAGACAATATAGATACATAAGGAAATGTGGTGAAGAAAGCTGATGGTGCCTGGCTGTTAAAGAATAAAGCATCTGATGTCTTAAAGGCTTGAAGTTAAAGAAGCAGCCATCTAGCTGGGAAGCAACAAAGTCCACATGGAAGAAGTATGCACACCAGCCTGTGTGATCATGACCTGTTGACAGGATCAGGTATCAGGCATCAGAAGACCCAAAACAACAACCATATCAATGTGAACAAGCGGCCCGGAGTGGAAACCCAAAGTTCATCTGTAGACAGTTGGACATAAGATCATAAGTTGCACATAAGTTGCACATAAGTTGCACATAAGATCATAAGAAAGGGGCAAGCCAGTCAAGCGCAGTATAGCACTGACGAAACACATTCACCCACTCACCCACTATCATGACCCGGTTCTACCTTATAAATCCAGCTAAACCAGAACATGTACACTGGGAAAAATAAAAAAACTCTCAACACACGGAATCCAGGACAGATAAACCCCTCAAGAAGAATAATGGAAGTAATGATACCATGAGGGTAGGGGGCACTGACTGCAATGATTAATATATAATCTCCCTCCCCCCACCTAGGATGATGAACAAGAGAAACATGGGTGAAGAGAGACAGCAGACTGTGTGAGATATAAAAATAGTAAGTTATGGGCTGAGCCCTGGTGGCGTACTGGTTGTGCGCGGGATTGCAGCCCACTGGGTTGGAAGTTTGAATCCAGCAGCAGCTCTCCAGAAGCAAGGCTGGGCCTCCTACTCCCACCACCAGAGGGCAGTGATTTCCCCCCCCAAAAGCAAACAAAAAAAAGTAGTAAGTTATAATGTATCAAGGGTTTATGAGAGTGTGAGGGGGGGGAGTGAAAAAAAATGAGCTGATACCAAGGACAGGAGTAGAAAGAAAATATTTCGAAAAGGATGATGACAACAAATGTACAAATGTGCTTCACACAATGGTTGTATGGATTGTTATAAGAGATTGTGTAAGAGCCTCCAATAAAATGACTTAAAATAATATACAATAAATTTGACTCTTTAAATAAATCATGTCTCTTCACAAAGTAAAATTTAACAAACTCACAAGCAAACAAAATGACTGACACTTAAATACATTTATAATGCAGATAACTGACAAAAGGTTCTGATTCAGAATGTTACCAAAAACAAACAAAAAAAACCTATAAGAGTCAACCAAAAAAAATCAATAAACATGATAGAAAAGTGGGTAAAAAAGAGATTAGTAGACATTTTTTCAGAAGAGGAAATGGCAAGTTAACATGAAAAGATGCCCTACCTTATTAATCGGAGAAATTCAGGTTAGGCCAAAGTAGGATCTGATTTTATACTCTCTTGATAGAAAGAAGCTACGTGTGTGGTGACACTGGTGGTTCGAGGGGCAGGGGCAGGGGCAGGCCCTGCGAGGCTCAGCTGCTGGAGATGGGAGTGTAAGCTACACTGCTCCTCTGGCTCTCTTTTTTTTAAAAATCATTTTATTGGGGGCTCAGACAACTCTGTTCACAATCAATATGTACATGTATGCAAACCACATTTGTACATTTATTGCCATCGCCATTCTCAAAACATTTTCTTTCTACTTAAGTCCCTGGTATCAGCTCCACATATTTCCCCTCCCTCCCCACTCCCCTATGAACCCCCTGATAACTTATAAATTATTATTTTGTATATCCTACACTGTCCGATGGCTCCCTTCACACAGTTCCCTGTTGTTCATACCCTAGGGTGGAGGTTATATGTAGATCCTTATAATTGGTTCTCCCTTTCTACCTGGCCTTCCCTCTACCCTCCTGGTATCGCCACTCTCACCACTGATCTTGACGGGATCATCTGCCCCGGATTTCCCATGTTTCTGTTTTCTATATGTGCCAGTGTACATCCCCTGGTCTAGCTGGATTTGTAAGGTAGAATTGGAATCCTGATAGTGGTGGGGAGGAAGCATTTAAGA
>PVJH01022928.1:0-35766 GCA_004026705.1 Nesogale talazaci
AGGAGAGGGGTCCACAGTGCCATCAGATTCATTCTGTTGGATGTTCTTCCAAGTCAGAACAAAGCCCTTTGAGGGCACCTAGGTGCTGAATGGTTTCCTTCTCGGGATTGAGAAGGCACACTGTGTACAAGCAAATCTTTCCTAAGGAGAATAGCTAAGGTATGGATTTAGAAGGTCACCACAGGGCCACCATGTAACTTGTCGTATGTGTCAGAGGCGCCACCTGTTTTACCACCAGTTGACTCCATGCAGCATTCCTGGCACGGTACACGGCCCAGACCGCATTGGCTTTTTTCTAGTTAATTTGCTTGTGAGGAAAGTGGTGTCAGAAGGACTTGATATAATTCAGGGCAAAGTAGCACTTGCTTCCAACTTTGGCTTCCTCTATTCAAAGATAAAATCCCTTTGCATATAAGCCTAAAAGAGTCAAGAAATGGCCTAGGGGAGCATTAGCCAGGAGCAAAAGTGTCTTTACGTCAAACATCCAACTCTCCAATTCCAGCCAAGCTTTCTGGTCTGATTTCACAAAGATCAAAAGGTACAGATAAATGGAATTATTTTCATGTAGGACTTAGTGTTTCCACAAGTACCACATGTTAACATGGTCAGTCATTTCCCTGTACCTGGAGTTCTATGTCTGGACCTTGTGTTCCACTTGTGTTTCTTTTTGTTTTGTTTTATTTTGCTTTGGTATTTTTTGTGGGCATCACTACCTCTGGTGGTTGTGGGCGCGCTACCCAGCCGCTGCTGGATTTGAACTGCCAAGCCTGCGGGCTGCAGTTCCGCACTCAACCACTTACGCCACCGGGGCTCATCCCCAGTTGTGTTTCTTTACAAGCTTCCTGAGGAATAATTTCCCCTTTCCAAGTCAAGCACATATTTATACTAAGGAAACTCTTCAGCAGAACCAAAACCGATTCTCCCTGGAACAGTTTCTGAAACCGCTAAAAGCCCGATGCAGCCTAAATGGCCATCCAGAAACCATGCTGGATGATAGCAATGAGGGCCTGCTGTCCGTGAGATACCCTGCCAGGGTCTGTGTGCTCAGGACCCTGAGACAAGGTCATTGAGACAACCATATGAATATTAGGAAGGCAGTACAGAGCAAAGAGGTGTGACGCACACGCTAGTATTCCAACTGTGTGAAGGGTATGTTTGCATGTGGGCCAAAAGCGGAATGTGATAGGAAAGTAGCCGCCTCTTTAGGGGGGTGTTTTTAAGAATTTTTTTCTTGGCTGTAATAATGTTGAATTTTTTCTTTTTGTTTTTTTGGTGGGCATCACTGCCTCTGGTGGTCCTGGGCGCTACCCAGCCGCCGCTTGATTTGAACCGCCGAGCCCGCGGGCCGCAGTTCCGCACTCAACCACTTACGCCACCGGGGCTCAGCCCTAATGTTGAATTTTTTAAGGGGTAATGCACATCACCCGAGCACTAGCAGACACCTTCAGCAACTGACAGTCTGGGTCATTGTTTCCCCCCCTTAGTTATTCCTCACAAAATTGGCCGCGTCATCGAAGGCAGTCCTGCTGAGCGCTGTGGGAGACTGAAGGTCGGCGACCACATCTCTGCAGTGAATGGCCAGTCCATTATTGAGCTGTCCCATGACAGCATCGTCCAGCTGATCAAAGATGCCGGCGTCGCCGTCACGCTGACCGTCGTCGCTGAAGAAGGTAAGGGACCTGCCACGGGCCTGCCTCCCCAGGTGGCTGCAGAGACCGCCATGGGAGAGTCAGGCAGGGAGAGAAGCCTCCCTAGACCCTGGATTTCATGGCTTCCTTCTCTGTTCCGTGAGACTTAAAGGCACTTCTTCTCCAGTGGCCAGCAGCACACAGAACAATCATCCAGCTAGGGAGTGGAAGCAGGCACCCAGAATGGAAAGAAATTGGCCATACTTTGCAGATCTCGTTTTCTTGAAGTAATGTCTTAAGTCTCTGTTTGAAAGAAAATCCCTCAGACAGTTCAAAAGACGCCACTGTTGATATCAAGCCTTTTATATTCGGTCCCCCCTGGGGTGCGCCGTCCCTTAGGGTCAGGGCTTTGTTTGGGCCCCTGCATTACAAGTGGGAGAGGGTGTGCAGACATGGCCAGTAACTAGGGCATAAAACACAGACTGGCAGGATCAGACTGCTACAAGCACACTAAGTGTCTTGACTGATTTTCAAGCCCCCTTTTCATCCTTAGGGACTTCTAAATCGAAACCAGTCATTTGAATAGAATCAGTCCATTTTCCTTGTTTATGAACTCCATGGTGACTACTATATTATGCTCATTTCATTTTTCTGGATTCCACAAAACTAACGAGGAGAAACCAAGAACAGCAGCCTAAGGAATAAATGAAGGGTCCGTCTTCCATGCTGAAATTCCATGAGAGAGCTTCAAACATTTGTGGGAAAATTTCCTTATTTTTTAACTCCATTTTCCCATGAACTTTTTGAAGTCCCCTCATAAGATGTGCAGGCGTAGCCCATTCTCTCTCGTGACACACTCATCCAGTCCGTTCCCGGGTCCCCCATACTTAATCTCTATTTTCTTGTTTTTTTAAATAATTTTATTGGGGGCTCTTACAGTTATTATAGCATTCAGTACATCATCTGTATCAAGTACATTTGCACATATGCTGCCACATTCCTTTCTAAACATTTTCCACTTGAGCCCTTGGTATAAACTCCTCTTTCCCTTCCCCCCCTTTTATAAATGAATCATTTTATTGGGTACTCATACACCTCCCCTCACAATCCATACACACATCAATTGTATGCAGGCCCCATTTGCGCACCTGTTGCCATCATCACTCTCAAAACTTACTCCCTCCACCTAGGCCCCCAGTTCCAGCTCCCCATATTTCCCTTCCCCGCTCTCCACCATGAACTTTTAATAATTTACAAATTGCTGTTGCTTTTTCATATCGTACACTGTCCAATGTGTCCCTTCACTCACTTCCCTGTTGGCCTTGCCCCAGAGAAGAGTTAATCTCTATTTTCTTTCTGAGGAGGACAGTTTTCTACTCCTCTAAAGCTTAGTGAGAATCCCAGAAGCCTGCAGGGCAGGTCTACCCTGTCTGACAGCATTGCTGTGAGTTGGAAGCCACCCGGTCTAGGACAGTGAGTTTTACGCTTTTCTTTGGTCTTCTCTTCTTCCCATGCCTGCCGCACTGTTCTTATGCAAGTCTATCTAAGGTGCTGCTGAAAGCTTCCTTCTATCCAGCATGCTGTTGGCATTGCCACTTGGTCAGGGGTTAATCTGGCTGCTCTCTGAGGCCCTTTCTAGTTCCAGACCAGACCCTGGTGTGCTGTCCCAGACCCTGCGGAGTCTTCTTTCTGAAATCCTCTGCAGAAGCATCAGGTGTACCCCGACTCACCAGCAAAAGATATCCCACTCTTGCTCTCAGCCTGCCTCTTCTCGCTGTTGGTTTTGGTCCTGTGGGTGGTTTCTGCCTTGGGAGAGAGCCTGTGGATTGCAGAGTGGAACTAACTGCTCCAGAGGTTGTTCTGGCTGTCCTCTTTACAGAGGCAGACTGCCAGACTTGCTTCTCCCACTGGGCGGCTTCGAACCCAGCCTTGATGCCCCTGGGCGGCTTCGAACCCAGCCTTGATGCCAGCAGGCATCAGTCAGCCTGTCTTATGAATTCTCCCACCGGTGTTGTCTGCAAACAAGCCCTGTCTAGAGCGAGGCTTATTTCCTCATTGACTTCTGTACATAGGGGCTTCCTTACTCTCCCTCCTGGTGTGGATTGAATTGTGGCCCCAAATGTATGCACTGTAAGTCCTGATACAGCTAGCTAGCAGGTGTGAGCGTGACATCACTCATGGATGTAATGCTGTGTTAATGATGCCATGTCAGTGTAGGGTGTATCGTAAGCCCTAATCCTGTTTGCGAAATAAGAAGAGCCGGTAGACACTGAGACAACAACACAGGAACGGTATGTGGTGGTCTCCAAGAAAGATGAAGAAACAGACAGGATTTCCCCTCAAGCCAGGCTCTGAATACGACATTTCGAGCCTCTGAAGCTGTGAGAAAATACATGGCTATATGTATTCTGTTGTATTTCTCAGCACTAAGAAATGGAGACTCTCCTGGAGCACTGGTGCTTTCGTTGTACACTCTGATTGGCACGTCATCCACATCTCATGCAATTCAGTAGTTCAGTGACATCAAGAGGTGTGGCACAGTCACACAGCAACTACAGTTCTATTTTCGAGCACTTTCTGCATTCTTGTACTTGGTGTTAGCGCCCTGTCCCCCGCCCAGTCCCCCTGCCAGACCTCCAAGGGACCTTTCACCCAGTTACCATCTCTCTACATTCACCCATCTTGGAATGCATACACAGAAAAACCTCAATTGAAGAGAAAGCAAAAAATACTAAGAACTAGAACAAATTTAAAATAGGTCAAAAGGAGGGCTCAAGGAGAAAGCAGATGTTTTGAGAATGATGATGGCTGCTGGTATACAAATGTGCTTGACACAATGTAGGTATGTCCGGATTCTGGTAAGCATTGTACGAGCCCTCAATAACATGATTTATTCAAAAATAATAAAAACTGAAAAATAAAATGGGGACATTAAACTACAAGATGCCTCTTGTCTGCACATCTATTTGGCCTTATTCTACTGTAAGATAACCATCTCCCTATCTCTTTGAAGATAAAGTTTGCCTATGTAGCCTGACAGTTTTATATATTAAAAGAAACTTTTAAAACAATTGATGCAAAGAAAATCTGTTAATGTAAGCCCTCACTTAATTCATTGATTGACTATGACACTTCACCAGCACTCAGTTAAAAAAAATGTAATGGAGGGATGAAGGACGGTAATAAAAGTCAGGAGATGGTGGTTCTGATACCTTCTGTGCCGTCAACTAGCAGAGTTAATACAAACCCCGAGGGAAATCAAGGCTTTTGACAGACAGCTGTGAGTTCAAATGTCTGTTAAAATGCATAGTAAGTGCATTTTATGTGTGTGTATGATTTTGTATGTGTGTGTGATTTTTATACTTAAGTGTGGTTTGAACACATTTCTTCATCTCGTTTCTTTAACATGATGTCTACTACTTACTCCCTAGCTTAACATTTGATGGGTGACCTACAAAGTAAAGCAGGCCTCAGTGCTAGAAATACCGTTTCAAGACTATTCCGAGAGTGGTGTACAGAATACACTTATTTCACCATGCCTGGCACATAGTAGGTCCTGAATGTGTTGGAAGCTCCTGGAAGTATGGCACTAGCGTGGGACTGATTAGTGCTTCTCAAACCATCCATAGAAGAAGATCAGTGAGGTCCTTTTCCAATCCATGTCAGATACAATGAAAAATCAAACGAAGATAGACATGGAGTTACTCTATCAACTTGTTAAAGAACATTCCAAACGCCTGCTCTCAACATGGGTAATGCCTGCTGCCAAGTGGCAGTGAACAAAGCTCACTCTGAGGTGCCCTTGGATAGCTGGCACAGTAATAGACAGCCTCTTAATATAAATTGGTTTTTCAAAATCACCCTCTACTTTGGAAAGTATTTCCTCTGAAAAGTTATCCAAAATTGTGTGAGGATCTTTTTTCCCTCAGAGTAAAGAATACTTTTGTCATACTGGCCCAAATACTGAGGAACAAACTCTTGACAGTCCTTGCATAATGGTAACCGTTGCTTCGGAGGAAGAGAAGGATGGAAGGAAACTTCTTTGCACACATACATTTCATCCATAGGCATAGCCCCTTAAAGTAAAATCATATTGGATATGTGAAATCAAATTTCAGTGATGCCAGGTTGTTTTATTATGCTCTAGTTTTTTTATTTAAAAAATGAAAACTTTGGGCTGAGCCCCGGTGGCGTAGTGGTTGTGCGCGGGACTGCAGCCCACTGGAACGGAGGTTCAATTCCAGCAGCGGGGCTGGGCCTCCTACTCCCACCGCCGGAGAGCAGTGATGCCCCCCCCCCAAAAAAAAACAATAAAAAATGAAAACTTTCAGAATCTCTTATTTTTCCCAGACGGCGGGGGGGGGGGGGGGGGGCGGGTTATAGAACGTCTCCACTATATCTATGAAATGTTCCATTTTGTAAGTCTTCCAAGTTTCTCGTTGGATTCAATATATCATCCACCAAGTGACTGGAGTCTGAGGAACATTCTGTGTAGCTCTAAAGCATGCACTCAGACCCACGCCTCAGAACTGTGCCATTTCTCTTTGGGTCACACTCTCCTAAGCCCGCCCCAAGAAATCGGTCAAAGATACTTATCTGGAAAAAGAAAAACTGTCCTTCCATCCCAACTTTCCCCATTCCAGCACCTTTCCTGGATATTGTTGCTGTCAGGGGCTGTCAAGGTGCACCTGCTCATAGCACCCCTGCTTACAAGGGTAATTCCACACATGGTTATGAGGCCCCAGTTCGTGTGTGCACAGACTTCTCCAGAGCGTAACACATTTAAGGATGTCTCTGTGGCCGATGTTGTCTCAGTAATACGCTTGTGTCCGTCTCCTTCGGGTGCCTTCAAAAGGGATACTTTTTGTGCCGTGAAATCAAGTGGGTTTAAGGTCCAAGCTAATATTACATTTTTAATGAGACTCAGTGGCCATTTCCCAAATTATGATTTTTTTTTTGCGAAAAGTTTATGGGAATACTGTTCCATTTAAAGCCACACTTGCTAAATGGATCAAGCATTCAAGTAATGTCGGGATGACTTCAGAGATGAGCTGAGGAAGGGAAGACCATCCGCTCAAGATAGTGTGACTGAGATCTAGAATCGGTGGAAGCAGAGCAGAGAATGACCCTTGCTAGGAGAGAACCTGAAGCAGGGAGAGCGTCTAAGCCGGCATCCTCAATGTTAAGCAAACATTGTGGCCTCGCCAAGTTTTCAATTGAACAAAAACCTTGCATGAATATCAGTCAGCTCAAGTTGTTTACGTTTCTTATGCAAGGTCAAAGCTTATCCAGATGATATTAAGGAATGAGTCACAACAGAGTGAGTTTGGGATTATCGATATGATCCAGCACCCAAGGTCCAATCACAAGAGTGGCTTCCAAGGAGGTCTTCTGGGCCAGTAAAATTCAAGGCATGGGGGGGGAGGGGGCACCCGGCTGTAAGTGACATGATGTTCCCACATCATCCACTGGAATGACATCTTCAAATAGATCATATCTTTCATACCTTTCCATAGAATTTCAAGAGTTTTCTTTCAAACCTTATCTATTCCTGGTAAAAGTGATTTCCAGTAAGCCAAAATGTTTGCCACTGCTTATTTAATAATGAAATATGAAATCTTCTGAAAATAGACTATGTTATGTACTTCCACACAGAAACTCCAGGGAGATATGCTTCATCTTAATTTCTTAGATAAAATTCAAGGAGACCATCGGCCTGGTAATGGCAGAGAATCAATGTTTATACTTGATGAGAATTAGGGCTTATACCACGAAGCTGACGTGGAGACACCGTGTGGCACAGGTTGGAGGACTAAGCATGAGAAGAATGCCAAGGATAGGAAGTGCTTTAAGCCTTGAAGCAAACAAGTACATGTCACTGAGAAAGTCGGGCACCAACCTGATGCTCTCGTGGTCAGTCAGAGAAGCGCAGTCCTTCTGCTGATGAGCGGAGAGACATGGCGCTGTGAACCACCAGCGCAGCCGTTCAAACTCTCCAACTAGGTCGCCTTGAGTCACACTTGTCTCAGTGGCAGTGAGACTTGTGTACTCCAGCCACGTTCCAGCTCCTGCCACTCTTCACCCTCTTGTTCAGGATCCGCTGTGGCCTCTACTCACAGGACATTCTTTGTTTGTTTGTTGTTGTTTTGGGGAGAGCATCACTGCCCTCAGGTGGTGGGAGTAGGAGGCCCAGCCTTTGCTCCGTGGAGCTGGAATCGAACCTCCATCCCAGTGGGCTGCAGTCCCGCCCACAACCACTACGCCACCGGGGCTCAGCCCCACAGGACATTCTTAAGGGGAAAATAGAAAGCTGTTTGTGTTTTCAGTCGCTGATCTCTGAGGTGGAGCAGTATCCTGCAAACCACAAAGGGGCAGGGTGTGCAGTAAAGCCATGGCTCAGCTTTAGTGGCACCGGCTGTGTCGACTTGCCACTCCCACATCCCCTCCGACATCAGTCCATCTCCTGCCCCAGGAGATCCCCAGAGTCCATTTGTGTTCATTCGTTTCCCTGTGTTGTTCTCATCTAAAAATGCCCTCCACTTTCAGCCACTTTCTGAGGTAAATATTTCAGATTACAGGTGCAAGTAATCAATGTCATTTTAACAGTAATAACAAATGCATCGATATCGTGCATGTTGGATGTACTATACTGATGTGTTTATATGTCTAAGGATGTGAATATATTCTAAAAATATACTTTCTTAAGCTCACGTAATGCTCATAATAATCCCCATGAGGCAACTAGATGTATAATTCCCATTTTATAGATGTAGAATTAGGAGCACAGAGAATTTAAGTCATTTTCTCAAGAACACACAGCTAATGAAAGACAGGGTCAGACTTTTAACCCATCAATCAAGCCCCAGAGTACATAGTCTTAAATCATGCTCCCTCTCATTGCTATTGTAAATAGGCTGTACCTTGTGTTCGGGACAGGCTAACGTGTTCAAAAGTATCAGTGTTCAAAATAGGAATTCTGGCAACTTTATGTATCCCCTCCCTGTCACCTCCCGTGGCCTGCTCTTTTCCTGCAGCATTCACTGCGCTCAGGGAGCAGTGCAGATCCAGAGCTCGTAGGAGCGAAGCAAAAGCATACATTGGGGCATTTTGTTCACCCATGTCTGGGTTTGCTCTGACATACAGATGGTAAAGCTTGTGTCACCACTCAGGCTGATGTCAGGTGTGTGTCTGGTTCTCAGTGCCAGGTAGAATCCCCACTCTTCTCTCCAAGATGGTCACAGAGATGGAAGGGGGCTAGACTCAAAGAGTGGGTGCAGGAAAGTGGAGAGGAAAGGTCATGACATTTCCCCACGAACGTTGAGAAGGCCCCGTGTCCGTGTGCAGTTTGCAGGCTGGCCTCTGTGGTTCACCATCCCTGAGACCGTGTCTATTGTCTGGGAGCCCTGGGGGTAGGTAGTTACCAGGGCTCTATCTCCTGGAGAAGCTATGTCGAATAGGTCATGTCTGATTTCACGTTGAGAGGGGAAGCAGGAATCCAGCTCCTGTGCCCTTGAAGCAGAGGCACTGACGGGAAGCCATCAGGAGAGGTGTTCACGCTCCCTCTCCAGGCAGCTGGTGCCAGTGGTGCTCGTGCTAAAGCTGCAATGCTGGCAAAGCCATGACCGTTTGTTATTGCCTTAGGTCCATAGAGCCACGTGTTCACTGTATTTCTATAAATTAATTCTTTCTCTCTTGTTTCTCTCTTGAACAGAGCACCATGGTCCACCCTCAGGAACAAACTCAGCCAGGCAAAGCCCAGCCCTGCAGCACAGGCCTGTGGGGCAGTCACACACCAACCACACCTCTGGGGACAGGTGGGGCTCTTCTTCCCAAGTGGTGCTCCTTTTGGGTCCATCCTCCCCACCCCCCATCCATCACCAGCCACCTCTGTTCCTATGAAGTTATGCAGAAACCAGCTGGTGAGGTCAGATATTGTCTCCATCTCCCCCTCACCTCTGAATGCCTTCATCCCGCTCCCCATCTGCCCCCTGGGGCACGAAGCAGTGGCAGTGACCTTTGGTGCGAGCACACTTAGTCCTCAGAGCTGATTCAGGACAGCCCTGCCCCATGGTACCGTGGGCCGCTGCCTCCCATTCTGCTTGAGCAGGTGCGGCTGTGTCCTTGCCTCTTTCCTCTTTTGTCGAAAGCATTAACCTTGGGAGAAAAAAGCAACAACTAGAGATTTCCACAAGTTCCGCATCCACACAGGCTGTGGTTCTACAGGGGCCTGTTGTTGCTGTGCTGCGGTCAGCTCCTCTGCCCTCTGGTCCTGCCTGGAGCACGGGTTCCCTGGGGTGGGCAGCAGGCAGGAGCCATGTGAAAGCAGGAGTGGGAAGGAGCTGGAGCCACTGGAGAGGTGCTCGCCAGTCACCGCTCTCGGCCTCCTTTAGAACAGTTGGTGAGAAGGAGGCTGGGAGGAGCTTTGACATTTAAAACAAAGTGGAGTTTCACCTGCCTCTCTTTTAGATCTTTCTAATCTTCTTTTTTCCGGGACAGAGTGACTCGATTTCTCTGTCTTGCAGAAGTGCCCTCGAAAGTGAAATTGGAAAAGATGTCTCCACATACAGACACTCGTGGTCCGACCACAAGCATCTTGCACAGCCTGACAGCGCGGTGATCTCCATCATTGGCACTCGACATCAGCAGGTAAACGCCCTCCGGCGCGCTTCGCGCCCCCCCCCCCCAATACACAGACACCATAGACGGACATGTTTATTTACAAGATTTCTGACACCAGTGAAAAGTTAACTGCCAATGCAATGCTTATGAATGAGTTGCCGAAATTAATCAGAAAAATTAGTCGCAATCTACTTAAGGAAAGCACTTTCCCAAGTCCTGCTTTCCTGGTTGTTCCGTTGTACCTTGACCAATGAACAAAGAAGACGTGTAACCTGCCGATCACTTTCGACTGCACGTTAAAAATTGCCCATCAGCCAGAGGTCGCCCTCCTCCTGCCGCAGAGCTGCCTACCAGTCGGCGCACTGTCGCTCCTGCAGCCATGAAAGAAGGTGTTTTTCAAAACAAAGTAAAGCAGGCCGTGAAAACTCATTTTTCTTGTGCCTCCTTCTCCCTAGAGCCTTGGCTGCTACCCAGTGGAGCTGGAGAGGGGGCCCAGGGGCTTTGGGTTCAGCCTCCGGGGAGGGAAGGAGTACAACATGGGACTGTTCATCCTGCGCCTCGCAGAGGACGGTCCGGCCATCAAGGACGGCAGAATCCACGTGAGTTGGCGTCTACCCACAGGTCATTGACTCCTGGGGAGGGAGGCAGAGAACACCCCCGGAAGCCGCATTCTCCATCGCTGGAAGCTGGCAGGCTGTACAACAGAACCCAGCCCCGCCCTCGCCCGCGCAGGTCTCCCCAGGGTTAGGTTTGAGCCCCGGTCTGCAGGCAGCCGCTCCTTTACCAGCCTGCTCCCCTTCTCCAGGGACAGATCTCTCCCGAGTTGAAGTCTCACCCCCTGTGCCCTACGGAGTACTCTGGCTGTACTTCTTCCAAGACACATGTGATCATTCTTCCGACACCCTGTGGTATTTTCATATGTGTGCCAGCCCCATCATTCAAATGCATTTATATTGTGGCATAGCTACGGTGTGTCCGCTATGCTGATTTTGCCTTCTTGGCTTTGGTCATGGACTTTCTACTTGGCACAGTCAACATTTGCAATCAAACAGATGAGTAAATCAAGCACATCTAAATCCTAGAGAGAAGAACGCTGCCGTGCCTCTGCAGTGTGCCCACACGGGCCCACGATCAAAGGGGGCGGTCTCAGAAGAGGCGGAGCAGGCGCCACTGGTTTCACTAGAGGAATATTGAGGAGAAAGAACCTTCCAGGCTGAGACAGCAAGCCAAGGTGTAAAAGCAAGCAAGTCTAAGGCCTGTAGCGTTAACGGAGAGTGTCGAGTTTGCCTGGAGTCTATTTAGGAGACACAGAAAGAGAAGAGGAAAAGGAAAATACAAAAGTCAGATGGGCCCCATGAGTGGATACCAAAGGGAGGATGAGTGGGGGGCCGGGGGCCCTCGCAACCAGACGTGGAGAACACCCATGACACTCAGAGGATGCCCCGAGCAAGCGCTGCCGGAACCCATCTCGAGTCACACTGAGGGCACAGAGCGCTGTGGGTTGGGAATCAGACAGAAGAGGCCTGAATCCTAGCTCGCCGCCTTGTAGCCAGCTGTGTGCCTACCATTGACTTCCTTCTCTGAGCAGGGCCTCTTCATGTCTGTAGAAGTGTTCTTAGGGTTTACATGATCTAGGATGTGGGTGTTTGTGATTTTGAATAAGATCACTAGGTCTTTCTTCCGAGTTACATTTCAATGAACAGCCAACTGCTTTTGTACTGCCCAGCAGCTCCCACTGATCACAGGGATCACTGCGTGATTACTCCGTTCCTGTGTTTCTCTGGCCAGATCAACTTGGGACTGTCTAATCAGAATAAGAAGAATCTGTAGGGAGTGGCATACTTAGCCCTAATTTTATTAGTCTTTTTTCCTTTCTCTTAAATCTGAGTGTTCGGGGGCTGAGCCCGGTGGCGCAGTGGTTGTGTGCGGGACTGCGGCCCCCTGGGCTGGCGGTTCAAATTCAGCAGCAACTCTCCAGGAGCAAGGCTGGGCCTCCTACTGCCAGCAGGGCTACAAAACAAGCAAATCTGAGTGTTCTACACTTTATTTTTAATCCCCCATTGTCTATACCACTCCAAGAGAATTGATTCTGACTCGTGGCAACTTTATACAGGATTTCGAGGCGACGAACCTTAACAGGAGCGGATGGCCTCACCTTTTCCTGGGGAACAGCCGGTGGGTGTGGACCTGCTGACTTTGAAGTTTGCGTGGGCTGACACCTCACCGACAGAGCCACCAGGCTCCTCCCGTGGGATATAGTGGTAGAGAAGCCCAGTGAGACAAAAACAAACCCTGCTAGATCACTGTGAAATAAGTGTCCGTCCCAAGCAGAACCCCCGGATGTACCCATTTCAGGAAACAGAAGACAGCAGGCCTTAGAGCGTACCAGGTGTTTCTTAACCTGTCCCATGCCTTACGAAGGGGGATGTACAGTAATAAACCCACCTTTCCAACGAGAACCATTTTCCTTGGCTACTCGGTTATTGTTCTTGGGGGCTTGTCAAGGATCATGGGAACTTCACGGATCAATGGTGTTCCATAAAATGTACCACCAGTGACTGCTGACCACTGCCCAAATGAGCAGTCGTTCACGTCCGGCCTAGCCTGCAGCACGGAGCCGTTATGTGGGAGCATCCCTCCGCCACCCCTCCTTTTTTTGTCTCTCTCTCCTCGCATGCTCCCCGAGGTCAGCAGCTGTCCTTGGTGTCCTGTGTCTCCAGCACCTGATGGAGTGCTTCGGGCAGATAGCCCACTGATGCTTGCTTGCCCAATGAATGGGATGGATGGATGATACACGTAGATCCTGAAATAATTGCTCTTTAATATAATTTAACTACTCTTTATGCCTTTTGGTTCTCCTACTCTGTTTTCTTTCATTTCTCCTGCCCCCACAGTTTTATTTCTCTGCACTATAAAACTGAGGTCTTTATTCTGTCCATGGAAAGATGCAGTTCTTCTTTAATTCTCAGAGTAGTTTAAAAGTAGTTGCTCTAGGGCTGAGTCCCGGTGGTGTTGTGGTGTAGTGGCTGCACAGGACTGCAGCCCACTGGGTTGGAGGTTCAAATCCAGCAGCAAGGCTTGGCCTCCTCCTCCCACCACCAGAGGCCCCCAAAACAAACAAACAAACAAACAACTAAAAGAAAAGTAGTTGTTCTAGACAGCACCACTCTTTAACCTCAGTTTCAGGTGATCCAGTGTAGACCTTTTTCTACCTCCAGGATCTGTTTGCCCTGAATCTCAGCCTCACCCCCCCATCCTCCTCCCAGTCTAGTTTTTACATTACTAAAAAACGACACCTGGTGGTAAGAGTGCTCAATTACAAGGTGTATGGTCATTGATTTCTTTGGAACAGAATGAAAAAGATTCATACAGGTTCGAACAGTGCATTTAGGCCAAACAACATCATTAAAATTAGGTAAAACCTCAATCAGTTTAACAAGATAGTCCCATAGCATGCTCCAGATACGACCGTGTTCTGTTTCCTTTTCCTTAGTTATCTGCAGGCCAACACACGTGGTGCTGACTGACCAGTGCACACCCTTCTTCAACCACTGATCGTGGGAAATTTGGCTTACCTTCCTTAGTTTTCCTTATTCTGTTATGATTAATTTTTTGACACTCGTTGGTTTATTGTGTAGTGTTACCTTGATGCCGACCTGTAATGACACCAGCCAGAAATGCTGCTGGCCTGGCACCAGCCCCAGTTGTTTCACACGTGCGTCCATCGTTGCAACTGTGGGTTCAGCTCACCTTGTTCCAGGTTTTCCTCTTTCATCATGTGGCGATAGGAAGCATGCTGTCCTCTCCAGGGACCTGTCTCCCCTGGTAGCATGGCCAGAGTAGGGGAGACAAGTCTTGCCATCCTGGCTTCTAAGAAACATTTGACTGTACTTCTTCTAATAGACAATGCAGAGTTTATTGTCACCATTTTGTTTTTATGATTCATTTTTATCGTCTTACTGTGGTTGTTTTAAGAAAAAATACACACTACTTTATATTTTTATTTTTCACTTCCTTTCTATCTTACCATGTTTCTGAGACTCTCATCTCCCTCCCTCCCCCCCCCCCCCCCCCATGAATAGGAACTTATTTCATAGTTTACCTGACACATTTCCCCTGGGTGCCAAGAGGCAAAGGCTGCTGTGAGGGGCCATCAAGTGGAACCTCCCCCACAGCATCCTCAGGCAGGACAGCCCGCGCCTCCCTCAATATTGTCCCTGCACCTGAGCCCAGGGACGCAGCCACTGTCGGGCCAGCACGCTGAAGACCGCCCCGTCCGTCCCTGGCCTGGCACTCTTACCAGACGCGCTGTCTTTGAGCAGCCCGTGCTCTCGGTGTCCTTCTCCAGCAGCACAGCGCCCGTGCATCCTGCTTCCCACGGCTCCCATATACCCATCTCCAGCTCCCACTTGCAGCCCTTCTGGTGCTCACCAAACCAGAAAGCACACCCACAGAGCAGGGACGAACACATGCTTTTACTTGATTTGTCCTGATCGGGTTTAACCCAACTACCCACGAGGCAGGTACTAAGGTTGCCCCCACTTCCCAGAGGGGGACAGTGAAGCCGCTCTGCAGAAAGCGGCAGAAGTAAGCTGTGACCTTCTGACATTATGCCGCCCGCCAGAGCGAGCTCCCGCCTCTCGACAACTGGACCCCTTCTGGACTGTTTTCAGTGCGTGTCTATCAGTGTTTGAATTGTTTTACGGCATTTCAGTACTGTGCCATTGTTTACTCTTGCTGTTTAGACACCAGTGGCCCCCGCTTGTGTGTCACCGTGGGATGTGTTTTAAGGTCTAGGAGGATGCCAGCCGCCGTCTTCCTTACCCTGGCTCTGCCATCCTTTCCTCTCTGGTGTGAAAGTATGACAGAGCTCACTGCCAGTGACCAGCACTGCGCTGAGGCCCCTGACCCCACTCGGTGTGTGTGTGTGTGTGTGTGTGTGTGTGTGTGTGTGTGTGTTTCCAGGAAGTCATGATTTCACACTAAAATTCCTGAGTATAAACCAGTGACCGGTTTTTAAAATATATATATTAAGATGTTCTCCAGGCTGAATCTTTTAAATTTTAAACCAATAAATGTGTGACTTTACCTAAGGCCTTGTCTGAGTTAAGTAGCAGTTGGCTTGTGGTTTGTGACAACAAGCTGTCATTGCTCCCTTTTGCCCCCGACGACAGAGGGCCGCCTTCATCTCTCACCGTGACCAAAGTCTGAGTCCCCCGGCCTGGGGAAGGACAGGAGGGACGGGTCACTGGGGCTCCCATTCCACCAGACAAGCAGCCCTCTTGGCTGCTGCAGAAGGCACTCGGCGTGGAGGTCCGAGCCTCTCCACTTACCCTCCTGCCAACCCTGAGAGTCTGGATGCGCAGCGCAGAACGCTCATCCCCTCAAAAGCCCTCAGTACAACCCCGCAGGGTTCTCTAGACCAAGTCTGCGTCTGTGCCTGCCCGTCATCTCTCATGGCCTCCACCACGGCTGGCTGCCCCTTTCTTGGTCTCTGTCCAGGTCCACTTCGTCAGTCCGATGTGACCTTAATTTCCTTCATTTTGCCCTCCCCCGACACACTCCCATGCCCCTTCCCCAGAACATAAGTAGACCCCTCTCCTCATGAGAGAATGCCCTCAATCCGTGCTGGAAGCTGGGCCAGTGCTTAGATGAATGTCTACTTCAAGAGCATACCTTTTCAGACATTCAGAGCATCCTGTTCCCATCTATCCACTCTTCACAGACATCCGCACAGAGGCATACCATATAGACTTGTGTAAAAGCTGAGTTATCCCAGGACATTTTTAATGCAGTTTTTGTGCTAAAATTAGGGGCCTCGGCTGATACTCGGATCAGCTTATCCTTGAGTGTATACAGTACTTTACCAGTGAAAGGAAGTCGGCTAGGGCTTCAGGGCTTCAGGGCTGTCAGAAGCCCCGCTGGAGAAGGAGGCACAGTTTCACCTTGTTCCTCTAACTGGTTGCTCCCTGTCTAGGTTGGTGACCAGATTGTTGAAATCAATGGGGAACCTACACAAGGCATCACACATACTCGAGCCATTGAGCTCATTCAGGCCGGCGGAAATAAAGTTCTTCTCCTTCTGAGACCAGGAACGGGCTTGATCCCTGACCATGGTAAGTCACCTGGCTCACTGGTCTTCGCTGAGTCGTCGTGTGTGGAGAGGGGTGGCAGAAGACCAAGGAAGGCTTGGGCATAGATGGGTAATTTACTAGTCAGTTCCGAGTTCAACACCAGGACCACGGAGAGCTCCTCACACAGCGTGGTGGGTCAGAGCGTTAGCAAATGCACTTGGTCTTCGGTCCAGACTTCTGCTGATGTAGCGTGAATGGGTTTTCAGCTGAGGGCAAAGGAGAGCACAGCATTCCTCTTGTTGAGAAGGCTCCTTCAGACAAGGCCATGAAAGAAGATATAAATGCCAGGGGGAAACACTGAGTTAGTTGCTTTAGAAAGTCACCTGTGAGACCCACAGGTCAGCATTTACCTAAAAGCAGAGAGGTTGGCAAAGGGAAGGGGAAGGGCGGCCAGCCGAGTGGAGAGAGAGGGAATGCTAAGGACAGGGTGTCAAATAGTGACCACTGTGGCGAAGCACTGTGTCTACCGTGGGTGGGTGGGTGGGTGGGTGGGGGTTGCTTAATTTGCTGCGTAAATTTTCATGTAAAATAATTAGTTTTTAAAAAATCTCTTCAGAATACCCCTGCTTTCTCCAATCCTTGCCTTATGCCAGGTTACCAGCACGCATTATTTTCACACATTGTGAAGTTTCTCTCTTCGTGAGTCAACGAAGAGCTTTAGTCTCTTACCATCACTTTTCAAAAGTGAGTTGCTGTAGCCCAGCCTAGAGACAAGGAGTTGGAGCTGGGATACTTGTCCCCTCATAGCCGCGGGGGGGGGCCCCCCGTCCCTCCCCCTCCCCCTCCCCCGCCATACACACACTCACACACCAATCAATCCCCCAGCCTCTGAGTGTTAAAAGTGCCCAAGGACCTCCTGCAGCCATTTCCGGCCTGTGGTTCTCTGTGTTGTCTTCCACCATCTGCTTAACCCCCTGTGTGCCCAGGGACATCTCGGCTAACTGCGCTGTGATCATGTTTGGCCCCGGCCTAGGCTTTTTCTCTTCCTTCTTCAGGTTTGGCTCCTTCCGGTCTGTGCTCCTACGGGAAACCTGAGCAACACTAAGGCTTTCAGGGCTTTTCTTGGTCTTTCCTTAAAAAGACTTGGTAAATTTGCATGTCTTGTAAATCTCTTCCTCCTCCTTTTTTTTTTTTAAATTAAAGTGATGCTATTAAATAACGTCCATCCTTGTCTTCTGTACTTTTCAATTTTCTTTTAACATGAAATTTGATAGCTTAACTCAAGAAAATTATTGACAAATGCCCATAAACCTCACTCTAGTTACCTCGGTTTGGTCTCGCTTATCAAGTAGTGGTTTTGGCATATTCTTAAACTATACCCACTGGCAGTAGCTTAATTAGTAGCTCCTTGGACCTGGTAATTTGGTCCAGCTTTATTTATTTACTTTATTTCTTATGATAAGTTTAATGTTGGGCTTTACTACTGTAACACATCTTATGTATCTCGCTAGTTTTAAATATATATGTAATTGGGAAAATGAATACTATTATTTTGTCTATAAAAACATGTACAAGTACAGATGTCTATACACATCTGCATATTATATACAGGGATAGAGCATATATAAACTTAATGTATCCTTGGTCCTGTTTAAGCAGACAGTACATCCTAAATGGCTGTCAAAGTTCAGAACTTATTGTTCCTGTTTCTAATGCTAAAACCAGGCTCCATTCATATTGCTGTATTATGTTTTTAGGTGATTGGGATATTCATAATCCTTCATCCTCAACTGTGATTTACGATGAGCAATCACCACTTCCCCCATCTCCACATTCTGCGTCCATATTTGAAGAGTCTCACGCGCCAGCCTTCGACGAGCCTTTCCGGAGAGTTCAGACGGGCGAGAAGGCAGAGGACCCGAAGGCCGGCGGGCCGGCCAAGCAGAGCACTTTACAGACAACCGGCCCCAAGCAGGAGCCGCCCAGCAGTCCGGGGCGGCGGGAGGAGAAACCCCCGGGAGCCGTGCAAAATGGTGTCGCGCGGAGAGGGCGGTCAGCCAGCCCCCAAAAGTCAGCCCATCGCTATTCCGAGGGACATCTGGAGAAGATTCCAGGGCCACCGAAAAGTGACCCCAAAAGCAGGCCCCGAGACCGCTCAGTGAGCCCCAGGAAGGGGGAGACCAGAAGCTGTGAGGCCAACAGCAGAGCGGGCCCTGGACGCAAAAGCCGAGAGCGGTCTTCCAGCCCGCGGAAGCAGAGAAAGGGGGGCGGTGGCAAGTCCCCGGCTCAGGCCGCTGCCGCTGCCCCCCAGGAGGGAGACCATCGGCGGGCAGGGGTCCGAGCTAGTGGCAGTGCAGAGCACCAGGACAGCAAAGAAAAGCCGGGCGGCCTCAGGAAAGACCCGAAGCCAAGTCCGGCCGGAAGCCACAGGGCAGGGTCCCCAGTAAAGAAGAAGCGAACGGAGGAGAAGTCGCTCCCACCCAGAAAGACGCCTGGGCCTGCGGGTGGAGAAGCCCCTGGGACGGAAAAGGGGGGGAAAGCAAGTTCGGGGGAACCAAGTTCCCCCAAAGAGAAGAGCAGAGACAATACGAAGCTGAAGCAGGGCCCCGAAGAGAGGGGGGCTGCCCGCCACGTGGACGTGCCCAGGGGGACGGGCCTGGAGGCCGCCTACAAGAGCAGCTCTCCTGGGAAGAAAGCGCCCATCGTGCCCGGGCCCTGGAAGGTGCCAGGGGCAAGCAAAGTCACAGGCACCGGTGTGGTTGAGAAACGGCTCTGACCTTAGGGCAAAACCAAGAAAAACGGGTTATAATCTTTTCTTACTAAAAAGAAGCATTTTTTTTTAAGAAAAAGGTTTGGTTTTCCCCAGAAATTCTTACACACACACACACACACACACACACACCTGTGTACCTTTTAATTTGAGCATCAAATTATGTGGACTGCATGAAGGGCCATTAGGACTGCTGGAACCCTGTCCCAGGCCGGCCAGCCCGCACGCTCAGGAAGGAGCCGCCGCCGCTGCTGCCCCACCATCCCCACCCCAGCCCCGCGTCCACCGAGTGAGTGTCTGCACCACCCAGTCACCCTCCTGTACCCAAGCCAAGGCCGCTTCTGAGTCCCGTCTGCCCATCCCTGTTCTCTCAGACCTTTCCACGTCATGAAAAAGCTCAGTTTGGCTTGGAAGTTGATACTCTCAATAGCATGTTGCATGTTTACAGAAATATGTGCGCCCTTGCAGAAGAAAAGATTGTTAGCTCACCATTTAAAGATGGCAGTTGCTTCCTCTAACAGCTACTGACATTGCCCCCGGTTTCTAAAGACCCCAGACATCACCCCCTTGGAAAGAAGACAGTCTAGTCTAGCACTGGTGTCTTCCGGCATCTTCTTTTCACGTGGCTGGATGAAGTGCTTGAAGGAGCTGCTGGAGACGGTGCTTACAGTGGGTTGTGCATCAACTACGTTCGGGTTCTCTCTCAGTTGGCCAGCCTTGCCCTCCTCGATCTTTATCCCCTTAGGAAACCAGAGAAAGGTCTGTGGGAACACTGCTGACTGTCCTTGGAACAAAAAAAAAAAACGACCAAATTGCCATTGCTGGACACTAGGGCCACACCTACTACTCTAACCCACAGTGTTTGTCTGGGGAGTCTTACTGTTGCATAGATTATGCAAGGGACAGGCTCGGCGCTCCCTCCAGCGGCAGCTGCTCACTCCCGGCTCTCCACAGGCAGAGGCTGGGCCAGCCGCCCCAGCAGGGACTATGGGGGGTCGGGAGGGGGGCTGGACAGTACTTGCTGGATGTTCATCCATTTTGATCGCCAGTTACACCACTTCCTATCTAAAATTTAGAAGGGGAGACTCAAACCTCTGCTTAGTTTGTATCAATTTTCAATACTTTTTGTTCAGGTCTCATTAAAATGATTCTTTGTGGGAAGGTGGAAACTGGGATTTTTTTTTTTTTTTTTTAGATTTGTCAAGTAGATCCACATTTTTCAGGCCCTGAAACAGCGTTCAGTCAGTGGCATCTACAAAGAAAAGGACATCCTCCGAGTAAAACTGTCCTCTGCGTTCCGTTCTCTTGTCCCCTGGGTCTGTCCAGATGCTGGGGAGCACGGCGCCTCCAGCCCCTTCCCACCCGGAGCCTGGTCACGAGCCCCAGCAGTCAGCAAGGCTCTGCCCTGGAATTAAGGCCAGCTTCCCCGAGGAGGTTTCTGAAGGCCCTTTTTCGTCCAGAACTCTAATCACCCACCTATTGTAACTACTTGAATAGGGGGGGAATTAGGAGGCTTGATACATGCTATGAATTTAGTACCACAGAAATGATTTATTTTCCCAATAGTCCACAATCAGCGATGTAAATCCTATTTTTATTGTTACCTGTGACACAACCTTGATGTCCTATGTTGTCAGTCTGATGTGGTTCTTCCTTCAGTAATTTGTCGTTATACTAATTATATACTGACTTAGCAATGTGACCTTGGAATGCTAAGCGAAATATGGATGTACTGGTTGTAAATGTTTATATATTGTACAGTACCTTTATATATACACTTGAGGTTCTGATTAGAGAAAGATCTGTAAATCGCTCGTTATTTTTTATATAGATATTAAAACAAAACAAATGATCGTGGTCTTCCTTTCTCTAGCTATTAGATTCCTTTAATGTTGTTTTCTTTTGGGGGGGGGGAGCATCACGGCCTCTGGTGGTCGTGGGCGCTACCCAGGCTGCTCCCGAGAGCCGCCGCTGGATTTGAACCGCCAGGCCCGCGGGTCGCAGTCCCGCACTCAACCACTTACGCCACTGGGACTCAACCCTAATGTTGCCGTCTATGGTGGCACTAACTCCCTGCCTGGTCTGGGCCCTCACCTGGACCTTATCCCTCCACGTGGCACGCTTTCAAAGACCTACAATGAGGAAACTTTTCTTTTAAAAAAGGTTTTATTGGCATATACTTCACAGATCACAGTGTAGTCATTCAGCCCTATGAAGAGCTGTGCCTTCACGACCACAGTCAGTGTCAGACCCATCTCTTCTCGTGCTCACTGTTACCTCCCACCTCCCTCCATCCTTCTCTGCCACGCCCCGGTGGGCCTTTCTGTCCGGTGACTGCCTGCAGATTCACCGAGCCTGGGTTTCGTTCACAGAAAAGCACACAAAACACAAACAGGAAAGCAGACCAAACAAAAACAAACAAACAAAAACCAATGGCACAACTTAGAAAAGCCCCGGTTAAAAAGAAAGCAGAAAATATTAAAGCCTGAAGAAACTTTAAAAGGAGTCCAAGAACAGACCAAATGATAAGGCACTGCATTTTAACCCAACTACACGTGCCATGTCCACCTTGACGCTGCGCTGTCTGACAGGCTGCTCACGTCCCTGCGTTGTGGTCCGAAGGGAGTCATCCAGGTGGGGCTCATCCAGGTGGGGACCCCGCAGAGGGACTTCAGGCTTCCACCATCATCCAAAGCCTTCTGCAAGCCAGGTGTTCACAATTTAAACTGATAGCATTCCCTCATTCGGATTTGAATTTTATTAGTCACAATCCTTGAGTCACACAGACTTGTATAAGGAAAACGCTCCCAAAGATGTGTATAGCTAGCTACACTTTGATCTGTTTGTAAAAATACAGCTAACTTATTTTAAGCTTTTCACCGGCACAAAAAATAATGCGCGGACTGCCCAGGGAGAGTTCTGGAGGCGAACTCTTCACCGGAGCAGGAAGTCTCTCATCTTGCGCCAGCAGAGCAGCCAGTGGTTTTGAACTGCTGCCCTTGGGGTTCGCAGCCCCACGGCAAATCCACAGTGCCACCAGCGCTCCCTGCAACAAGCAGCTCACTGCCATCGAGTTGATACCGACTCGGAGCCAGCCGCTTTCTAGGGCAGGGTAGAATTGCCCCTGTGAGTTTCCAAGCCAGTGTCCAGGAGCAGAAAGCCCCCGTCTTCCGTGGGACAGCTCGTGCCTTTGAACCGCAGAGCTCGCGCAGTGCGTGACCACCGCGGCCACAGTGCATGCCGGCCTCCTCTGGGAGAGAAGCAGGCTGGTGTGGGTGGCCGTCCAGTGACTAGAGAGTAAAAAGAGGGCAACCCCGGGACTAGGTATAATGGTCATCGCGGTATCAGGCCACCTGCCACCGCAAGCCAGCAAGTCAGTTCCCACTCGTGGTGAGGCTCTAGGAGCGGGCAGGAGGGCTAACTTTGATTTCTCCGCCAAGACCGTGACTGCCGGAGTAGACGGCATCATCTCTCTGCCTTGGAGCGGCTGCTGCTTTCAGACTGCTGACCGAGTAGATCGCTGCCCAGCGCTTCACCACTGCACCACCAGGCTTCCCCTCTCTACTCCAAGCTGACAAATTCCCTTTCAGAAGACAGTGGCAAGTCACATGGTCTTTGTGTCATTTTACTCGCTCAAGAGCCCTGGTGGCACAAGGATGGAGTACTCCGCTGCTAAAAAAAGGTTGCGAGTTCGGGCCCGCCGAGGGCTCCAAGGGAGAGAAGCCAGACGGAGCGGTGTCCCTGTGATGCCTGCGGCCTGGAGGGCCTCGGGCAGTGAGCCTGTCCCGGGCACGGTGTGTCAGACTCCACGTGTGCCAACAGCGTGTCTGGAAGGGCTTTATCGGCCCGCACTCCCCATGCACGAGCATCAGCTCACAGCAGGAGTGTGTTCTCACACAATCAGAGCATCTTCCCCATGGACTCGGGGTTTCAGCTCTCAATTTCCCCTGCTCCGAGTCACGGAGACCCTATAGGGCAGGGCCCGCACAGCCCCTGTGGGTTGCAGAGAAAGGCGGCTTTATAGGAGCAGAAAGCCCTTTCACCTCACACCGCTGACCTGGGAGTCAGCACCCTAACAGTCACTCTGCGGTTATCATCTCCCCAGGTGTACCTTTAACGAGTTTTTTTTTTTGGGGGGGGGAGCATCACTGTCCTCTGGTGGTGGGAGTAGGAGGCCCAGCCTTTGCTCCTGTAGAGCCGCTGCTGGAATTGAACCTCCATCCCAGTGGGCCGCAGTCCCACGCACAACCACTACACCACCGGGGCTCAGCCCTTAACGAGTTTTAAAATGAAGTGTTTTGATTGGATTTCTTTGTGGTTTTATTTATTTATCTTTTGCGGGGAGGGGCACCACTGCTCTCTGGTGGGAGTAGGAGGCTCAGCCTTGCTCCTGGAAAGCTGCTGCTGGATTTGAACTGCCAACCCGGTGGGCTGTAGTCACGCACACAACCACTATGCCACTGGGGCTCAGCTCTCTGGTTTTATTTTTAAATAAGTCATTTTAGAGCTGAGCCCCGGTGGCGTAGTGGTTGAGTGCGGGACTGCGACCCACTGGGTTGGCAGTTCAAATCCAGCAGCAGCTCTCCAGGAGCAAGGCTGGGGCTCCCAGTCCCACCAGAGGGCAGTGATGCCCCCCCCAAATCATTTTATTGGGGGCTCTTATAGCTCATCACAATCCATACATCAATTGTGTCAAGCACATTTATACGTATGTTGCCATCTTTTTGTTCCATTAATTTTTTTTGTATTTTGTTTTGTTTTGGGGCATCACTGCCTCTGGTGGTCGTGGGAGCTACCCAGTGCTGCTCCTGAGAGCCGCCGCTGGATTTGAACCGCCCAGCCTGTGAGCTGCAGTCCTGCACTCAACCACCAAGCCACCGGGGCTCAGCCCCCGCCATCATCTTTTTTTTTTGGGGGGGGGGGGGCATCACTGCTCTCCGGTGGTGGGAGTAGGAGGCACAGCCCCACTGCTGGAATTGAACCTCCGTCCCAGTGGGCCGCAGTCCCGCGCACAACCACTATGCCACCGGGGCTCAGCCCTCACCATCATTTCAAAAACTTTTTTTTCACTTGAGCCCTTGGTATCAGCTCTCTTTTTTTTATGTAACTCTTGGTATGAATGATGTCTAAAACCTATTTCACGGTCATGATTAACTTAATACTCTTGAGGGGGGAAAGAAATTCCTATCAGGAGTTTCCTCTACAAATAAAATACCACCCTTGTTCTTGGGCCCCACAGTACAGCTGTGTGCTGAGTGAGTACAGGAGGCCAAAAGTTCAGCAAACCGGTTGCAGGGTGGCCTCGTGGCAGACAGGCTCTCTCCAGGGTGTTCTGACGGGGCCGCTGCACGTAGAAGCCAAGCCACTCAGACTTCTCGGTTAGGTTCACAGTCTGGACCAAACAGCTTTTGAACAGGGCCAACGCCCATTCCCTAGTCGTTCAGTGTTCACACCCTGGTGTAATTTCTTAGCGACAGGTTACAATTACCAAAATATATCGTCATTGGTTATACACTGGATTGTATATATTGTATATTGGTTATACACAGGTTCCTCCACAGTATAGGGGTCTCAAGGGTAGCAGGGTGGAGAGAAAGAAACCATAAAAAGTGGAAACTCTTCATAATAAAATTGGATGAACGATGAGTCTCTTGCAGTCTGTTCTCCAACACTATTTGGCAGCAACTCTGAGCGGTCATGCTTAGGCATCGGGCCGCTCGGTCAGCAGCTGGAAGCCCCTAAGGGCTCTACGGGAGAAAGATGAAACACTGCTCCAGTGAAGTGACCGTCCCAGAACCCCCCGGGGCGGCTCTCCTCTGGGCCACAGCTCACGGGGACTCGGAGTCGGAGCCAGACGCTCCCTGGGGGTCAGACTGACTGCGTGGTTTATGAGGTGGCACGGCTGCTCACGGCCACCCAGTGCATTCCGACTCCTGGTGACCCCGTAGGACGGGGTGCTAGCGCGCCCTGTGGGTTTCTGAGACTCTTTCTGGGACTAAAAAGCTTCATTTCTCTCCCAAGGGGTGGCACCTGGTGCTCTCAAACTGCTGCAGGCCCCCAGGACTCCTAAGCAGGCTAAATAGCCCCAAATAAAAAGTCCTTGCCTTCGGGGCCGCCGAGGAGTCGGAGCTGACAACACGTAGAATGAGGAACTAAGGTGACGAGGCAGCTCCTTGGAGGGACTGAAATCCCAGCGGAGAATGAGACGAGCAGCCAACCAGGGAAGACCTTAAGAAAAAGTGTTCCAGCAGAAGTAAAACCAGCTGGACCTCAGCTGGGATGAGAAAGACCTCCTGTAATGGGCAGAGGGGGGCCCGTGTGGTTGGGAGGCAGGCCGGCCCCACGAGGAAGGGCTTCTTCAGAGACCCTTGCAGGGGAAACTAGAAAGTGATGGGGAGGAATGACGTAAGCACCACGGCCGTAGTTTGTGAAGTTCACGCAGATGGCTGTCAAGAGCTGCCTGCAAAAAGGCAAGGAGGAGGCTGAGCCCCGGTGGCGTAGTGGTCTCGCCGTCCTTGCCTCTGAGGCGCACTCTGACTGAACTTCTTCCCCAACAGACGTCCTAGTAACCCGATGACAGACCACGCATGTTGAGACCTGCATTTCAGAATGGACGCGTGACCTTTTTGAGAGGAAAGGACTGGGCTTGAGGGAAGTACATGTTGTAAGTACGTAAGAGCAGCAGCAGCAGCAGCAGTTTGTTCATAAATAGTAAAGCGGGTAAAACTAGAAGTGGGGCCGGGAAGAAGAGTGGCTGACCAGAAGGCGATTGGGAAGAGGGCTATTAACAGGGTTGGTGGCTGGTCGAAGGCACAGGGTGACGAGGCAGGGTCAGGAACGATTCCCAAGTCATCGCAGGGAGCCTATGTGATCAGCTGGAGCTTGTGCTGCTGCTGCTTTTATCCCGAGAAAACCAGCTTTCATCGCCAGAGGAGAATCAAAATGCCATGGGATTGATGCTGTGGCGGCACCTTTCCCTAAACATGCCATATCAGTGTCATCTGTCGTGGGCAACATGACCAGAGATATTTTTGTCATGATTTTAAATACACCGACATGCTACCATTGCTTAAGTTTATATATGATTTACCTACAGAAATACTCGCGCAGATCATCTGCAATAACTTCAAATGCATACCCTTTTCAAATACTTCCTTTTCTCATGTATAAATGGTTTGCTGTATTTTGCAAAATGCCAGCTCTGCAGAATGAGTCTCTGTCTCTCCGTGCCTGCACTTGGTAAAGGGGTCGCTGGAATCGGGTTGGTCGGTGTCAAGTAGCAAAATACAGAGTGCAGCTTGGAGACTGTCGTTTGGTTCTTGATGGAGTTTTACTAAATTGGGGCTTTTGCTTTTGTAGTCCCTTAGAGATTTCTAATTATTTTATCATCTGTTAAGGATTTTGAAAGAAGAAAAAACCTGAGGGCAAATACATTATTATTTGCTTTTAGGTTCTCATAATAGTCTTTCCCGATCAAGAACTAGTTTCTAACAAGACATTTGCACAGTACTGACTTTCAGAGTGATTTTTTTTAAAGGAACAATTTTTTTAAAGAATAGCATTCTGGGGCTGAGCCCCGGTGGCGTAGTGGTTGTACACGGGACTACGGCCCACTGGATTGGAGGTTCAAGAATAGTATTCCTTTTCCAAAGTATTAAATTCTAATTACCAGAATATTCACTATAAACAATGGTCTCCGAACATGGCAGCTAAATAAATGCAATTCTGCCAACAGATTGTGCTGGAAAGTTATTTCTAAGCCCCACTGCCTACCACTGTCCCCAACCCTCCTTGCTGTTGTTCCCAGCGCTCAATCGGATCCCATGGACTGTTCAAGTGAAAAGCAATTGCGATCTTCCATGTGCTTAGGCAACATTATTTGCCATCAAACGACCAATTACAATCTCAAAAAAATTCAGTCTGTGTGTGAGGCCATAGGCGTTTACATGAAGACAGTCCCACAAGAGTCTGAGAAGCCTTCTGAGGAGCGGCCGCGGTGAGAAGAGCCAACAGTGGCTTTCCTGAAAGAACACTCAGTTGGTTTGAAGGTATTTGCTAAAGTTTTTAAAAGGTCATTGTTTTATAGCAGTCAAAACAAAAGAACATGAAGAAAACATCTGGTTTTCCTATCGCTCATTATTATGTACAAGGTGGCCAGCAGTGACAGGGAGAGCAGCATCCAAGACATCTTTATCGGTACATACGGTTCTACAGGCAGTGGGAGGAGTGGGCATGTTTATTCGGTTTTGTCAAGATTTTATGAAAACCTATTTATACCAAAACCATATAAGCCTTAGATTTAGGAAAGCAATCAGTTCATGTCTTTAGCAAATCAAAGCAGTATTCAGCCACAGGTACATGTTGAAAATTGTAGAAACGTGAATGACAATGTCTGATAGGGAGTAAAAAAATGTAAAAGTATGTGTATTTTGTTTTAATCATTTGTGACAGCGTGTTTTTTTTTTATTACCCGAGTGATACTAGGATTTTCTTTTCAGCATACTCTAGAGACTCTTCGTGACTCAAAAATTAAAAGTATCCGTGTTTATATATTTTTTGAAAAAAAGATATTTTGCATAGAATTTTACTTCTCTCAAAAAACATTTCAACCTTTTACATATCACCAGACCCTCACAGGAGCAGCCCAGCCGAGTAAATGAGAGTGTTCTGAAAACAGAGTTCAAGTGCGAGAGTTCCCCGTGGTCAATGGTCCCTAAAGACAGAAGACCATTTGTCACAGGAGGGAAAGAGGAAAACCTCAGCTGGCTTCAGGTGGACCCTGCACCGAGCTCGGGCTGCTGCTGGGGTCGAGAGTTGCTGCTGTTCGTGATGGAGAACCCGGGAAGCATGCTGCCCGGGCGCCATCGCTGCAGGAGAGAGCCCGGTGGACGGTGAGGTGCCGTCGCGTCGGCTGACCCACAACGACCCTGTGCACCCCAGAACGGACCACTGCAGTCCTGCACCGGCCTCACTCACGTCCCTGCGCCTGTGCCCATCACTGCAGCCACGTGCCCGCCCATCTCCTGGAGGACTTTCCTCTCTGTTCGCCACCCCTCCCCTTCACCGGCCTGATGTCTGCCAGGACCGGTCACTCCTGACATGTGCAGCATGTGTGAGATGGAGCCTTGCCACTGCTGCCTCTCAGGGGCCATGCGCCTTCCGCTATGGACCGTCTGCCCTTTCGGCAGCCCATGGTACCGCCAGTATTCTTCACCAGCACCATCCTTCAAGATCTGCCTCACCCAACGTCCAACTTTCGCATGCGTATGATACAATGGAGAGTACCCTGGCTTGGTCCTCAAAGTCACATCTTTGCTAACGTCGATACTCCACAGAGGCCCTGTGCAGCAAGGGTTCTGTCACACTTGGAGCCACAGTCAAGGCTCATGGAAGTAGCAGTCCAGAGATGACAGGACAGGCGGTATTTGGTAAATCTGCTGCACAAGACCTCTTTAGATTATTAAAGAGCAAGGATCTTACTTCGAGGACTAAGGCACCCCTGACCCAAGTATTTTCCACTGCCTCATATACACATGAAAGTTGGACATTGAATAAAGGCCTCAGAGGAATCAGTGCATTTGAATTGTGGTCTTAGTGAGGAATAGTGAACGTACCACAGACTGCTGAAAGGACAAATCCGTCTGTCTGAAGAGGGACGGGCAGAGTCGACAACAATGGGATCCAGCACAGGCAGCCGTGAGGACGCCGCAGGCCCTGGCATGTCTTGTTCGGTTGTGCGTGGGGTCACTGGATTGAAACCAACTCGAGGGCCCCTCCCAGCAACTGGCCTTGGGGTACAAACCCAAAACCAAACTCCCTGCCATCGCGACCCTTTCAGACAGACCCAAATCCTGTATGGGAGGCTGGCAGTTTTGAACGGCTGGCCTTACTGTTAGTGACCCTCTCGAGCTGTGGTTCTCAACCTTCAACCTTCCTGATGCCACCACCGTTTCATGTGTGGTGACCACTCCTCCCCTGCCCCCCAACCATAACATTATTTACTTTGCTACTTTATAACTGCAATTTTGCTACTGTGATGAGTCTGGTGACCCCAGGTTGAGCACCACAGCTTAACGCTAAGGTTCCTACAGTCGCTTCCTCAAGAATTCACATAATCTTAGCAAAAAGCGAAAGCTTAAAAAAAAAGTGAAAGCTTTCTATTTCCCTACCAAGAAGTTTCCGAGTAGGTAATTCAGTGCTATGAGTAAACAAGCTTCCATCAACATACCAGCTTCTTCAAGAAACTTGAAGAAAAATAGATTGCATGGTGGGCATTTTCCATGAATTTCCTTTTTATTATTTTTCCCATGAATTTTCTGAAGTCCACTGTGTGTGTGTGGACAGTGACGTGGGCACTGGGCTGAGCATGTGACAGGGGGGACGCACAACAGGTGTGCATAAAGCACTGCTTCGTCATCAGAGGCATCATCCGTGAGGCAGCCGGCGTGCAGGACGGGCAGGGGTGAGCATGGAGGGATGCGCTGAACTTCCTCGTACTGAATTGCAGGGCATATTGTATGCATGGCTCTTTCACTACTAAATTATGAAGATTCACCTCAAAATGATAAACTAATTAAAAGTTCTTGCACAGTTCAACTGAGTTCAACAGCAACCTGCCATCTAAAAGGTTTTAATTTTCCTTTAAGGACAACAACAAAAAGTCTTGAAACTGAAACCATCTGGTGGAGTTCTTTTATTTGGATTCAAGCTACAGTCGTTTAAATGGACCTCACTCTGCTGGAGAAACACAATCTCGAACTCCACAGGCTTGCAACGGAAGGCGTTGGATTGGCCGGCTTCTGACGGAGGGCTGTTGCCTCGTGTTTGGGCAGCAGCTTTGGTTACTCGAGACAATGTCCACCTAAGGTCCCCGCACCCCATCGCCCAGGTTACCTCTCCTCCCTTCAAAAGGTGTCCCTCTGTGTGACTCGTGCTCAGGCTTCTGACACGCCATATGATTGCAAACCACGCGTGCCTTAGAACGCACCCCCAGTTGGAAGAGAGCCTGGTCCTGTGGACCCCCCTCCTGGTGGGTGCAGGGTACCTCTGCACGGAACCAAGCGGGCAGGTCCTGGCACTCGTCTCTGCAGCCACCTCTCTCCTGCCTGAGCATCGATGCCATCAAGGGGAGAGTCCAGGCAAAAGGCTCCACTTAGGATTTAATTTTCCACAGCTGAGGAAAGAAAACCAGCATGAGAAGGCAGTGGTCAGAGAGGCAGGTGTCTTGGCTTGCTTACATGATTACGCATCAAGACCGTGCTGAGAGAGAGTGGTTATCAGTGATGACAGTAGAAGCCACAGAACACCAGGAGGCGGGGACACGACGGCGAGAAACTCTGGACTTCCAGGATCACCAAGGACACAGCACCTCCTGCTTCTCAGGCGTCAGCCTGCTGCCTGGCCTTTCCCGAGCTCAGAGGAGACCCTCGCCCAGCCCAGGGTACTCAGTGGCGCTCCATTCCACCTTGACTTTCTACTCTGCTCACAAGATGGGAAAACCTGCTCTGAAAAGCCGGGGGACTAATGAAGCCAAGACCCATGTCTTCACCTTCAGAATCAATTCCATGCCGATCACCGAGAGAGAGAGAGAGAGGGGAGCGTGAGGAGCAGAGAGGATGATGCGTGGTGATTTGTAAGACGCCAGAGCGGCAGTTATACTTACTCTTATATTAAATCCCAGAAGATCGCTAATAACCCCGGAGACAGCAGAAAGGATCACTACACGCGTGATGTTGTAGATTAAGGGGTTCATTGTCAATCCATAGAGTCTAAAGGGCGTGTCCAGTTCCTACGGAGAGAAGGGAAATGAGACCGTGGGTTCCCGGCAGCCGTCACTCAGTGTTGGGCCATTTTGTCAGCTGTGGTTCAGAGTGATTGTCTCCGCTCTCTCGACAGCAACCCACACGCACCACCACCACCACGCACTTCCCACTCTCTAAGATTTCCAAGGGAGAGTTTAGAAAGGATGTCAATTGTACAGCTCTGGCAGGCGGCGGCCTGCCTCAGAGCATGAGTAACCAGACAGAGGACACTTGTCCTGCAGAGCCGCTCACCAGCCCGTCGCGGCTCAGCGTGGACAGCACCCAGCCGCCCCCCACTGGGTGGCGTCGTTTTCAGGGGCCCGCCACCCAGCCCGAGCCTGGCTCTCAGCCAAGACATGACCCCTCAGTCTAATTTAAACGAGAGTAGAAGGATGTCCTGGTGGCACTGTGGGTTAAGCACCAGGTGGCTAATCACAAGGTCAACGGTTCGCACACCCCCCTCCCTGCTCTGCTCCGGGGGGAGGCAGGGGGGCCTGCAGGGCAGTTGGACTCTGGCTCAGGAGTCTGACCCCCTCGACGACCAGGGGCCTGGCTTTTATTTGGGCACACACATAGGGAGCATTAGAGGCTATCACTTACTTTCAGCAACTTGGCAGACAGCTTTAACACGTTATTTACTAGCGTGAGCTGTTCCTTCTTATTTGGCTTTTTCTCCATCTTAAGATATAAATTAATCTAAGGAAAAGAAGAGGGGTTAAGGCAAATTCTATGGGAGAGACATGCACTGCATAAAAACAGGCAGATTTTGAAGGTCCTGTTTTCAAATAAAACGATTTTAAAAACAGCAGCTATCAACAGCAAACATATCACATTCCTATCCCTAATCAATCACGTCTCTGCCAAAGAAAAGCTATGCAATGAAGGAACATATGAAGCAATTTAAATGTCAGAGCAATGGCTGATTCGTATTACTTATAACATAATTAGCATTTCGATTCCTTGAGTTAACAAATACTATGGGGACTGAGATTCGCTGGTGTCGTGGTTGAGTGTGGGACTGCTGACCACTGGGTTGGCAGTTCAAATCCAGCAGCAGCTCTCCAGGAGCAAGGCTGGGCCTCCCACTCCCACTAGACCGCATTGATGCCCAAAACAAAACAAAATAAAATATACTATGTTCCCTTCCTCCGGTATCCCTCAGCCATCTAGTGTCCACATGCAACATGAAATGAAAGGAGTAAGAGAATGGCTGGAAACTTAGTAATACTTTATTTTACGCCTTATAAATAGTATTCTCTATTATGATGCTAAAGTTATAGAAAGGTCATCTCACGTTAGCAAATGTTTGTGTTTATTTATTTTTTTTCTGCATCACTCTCCTGGTAGGAGTAGGAAGCCCAGCCTTGCTCCTGGAGAGCTGCTGCTGGATTTGAACCATCAACCCTGTGGGCTGCAGTCCCGCACACAACCACGGCACCACCAGGGCTCAGCTCAAATGTTTGTATTGAAAGCATAGTGATAAACTTGAAATTTAAAAAAACCTTAAAAAATTTTAACTACTCTGTTTAGAAGAAATAGTTATCTATCTACCAATATACTGAAAAGGAAGTTTCTCACAAATGAATTTTTCCAAATTCAAGAAACTTATTAAACACATTTATAAGTTCTCTAAAGTCCTAATACTTGATATAAAATAAGACATTTAAAGACCACAAACAAACATCCTTTAAGAGAGAGAGTACAAAATACTGTAGTCTCACAGTTCTGGAATTAGGTTGGGAAAACATTATCTCCAAATTATAAAAAAGAAGCAAATTTAGAATTCAGACTGAACCCTGACTCTTTCTTCTCTGTCTCTCTCTCCATGTATTATACACACACAGATGCACATACATTTGCCTTTTAAATCCTTTATATGACTTTAAGTCAACATTGCTTTCTTTTTTTGCAGAGATTTGGGCGTGAAACCCTAAATCTGCCTGTTAGACAACGCGTTCTTGTTCGCCTATGAGGCTACAGGGTTACATTCAGCTTTATATTTTATTGCTGAGAATGAGCGTGGCGAAGCCTAGGCCAACCCGGCGGCTTCTGCCGGCTCAATGCCGCGCCCCTGCGGACCTACTGCAGATGCGTGCCCTGCCAGAGCCGGTCGCCCTTGGCAGCGGGACTGCACTATGGCGTCAGCGTCCTCTCCCGGGTAAGCTGAACTCCTGTGGGCTTGGGCACTGGGCCACTCACCACGAGGTTAGCGGTTCGTGCCCAGCAGCTGCAGAAGATGCGGCTTTCGACTCCCACCCTGAGTTACCCTCAGGGACAGGCGCGCCCTGCCCTATCGGGTCGCCACGAGGCAGCACCGGCGGGCGGCAGTGCATTGGCTTTGAGCATGTGTCTGCCTTTCTGGAGACTTCCGGTGACACTCCTGGTTCAAGGTTTAAAGATGATCCCACAGCCGATAGTTTCTGGGGTTCCCCCTGTTCCCATGGCTCCAGAATGTCTCAAGTCCAGGAGAACTCGACATTCCGTTGTGCATTTTCCCTGCGTGGGTCAGGATTCCTCTACAGACTCTCCGAGCACGATGCTCAGTAATGGTAGCCAAGCACCACCGGGTTCTGGTCTCCGGGAAAGGCAGCATGTTCATGGAGGCAAACAGCCACACACCTCTCTTTTCCTCCTCTTCCTCCTGCCTCTCCTCCTTCCTCCATTGCTCCAGGAACACACAGCCCTTGTGTCGGGCTTTGGGCAGCTGGCTGGTCTCGCCCTTTCACGAGCCCCAAACAGACTGCCACGGACTCATTTCTGGCTCACAGCAACCCTAAGACTTGAACAAGCGAGGAGGCAGAGCGCAGGCACTGGCACACTCTTAGGCCGATAACCGGAATGTCCCATAAAACCATGGCCCCAGACCTCCAAGCCAAGGAACCAAATCTTCAGAGCGCTGCCTACCGAGGCAGCCTTAGCCACTTTTGGCTGTTGCTGTTGTAACTCCATCTCTCACATAACTTTTGCCAATTCGCTTTTCACAGGTGTAGAACTTGTTGACAAAGATACACTACGTAGCTGTGCAGTCCTACCCGTCGTCAAAGACACCACACACATGTCACAGCACACTGATGCCACCGGTGCGCCAACGGGCCAGGGACCAATCAATACCTGTTCAGTGAGTAGTATCGAAACGTTGCTGTACTTCTTATTGGTTTCAGACCCCAGTGAGGCCAGGCGCAGTAAGAAAAGCAGTAAAGCTGTTTCCCAGATCAAAAACTCCCAATTATACGCATCGTTAAGGAATGTTTTATGTCCTTGGAGAACCTATAAAAAGGACCCAAAAAAAAAAAGTTTAGTTTTCCTTGTCTGATACACTCATCAATTTTTTAAAAGTATTTGCAAGAAACCAGTATTTTAGGAACCAAAACACAAGAATTTTTTTTGGGGGGGGTGTTGGGGCAATCACTGTTCTCTGGTGGGAATAGGTGGCCCTTGAACCATCAACCCAGTGGGCCGTAATCCCGCACACAACCTCTACACCACCGGAGTTCAGCCCCCCAAAACACAAGAATCTTAATGCTCAAAGAAACGTATTGGTTTAATCGATCATTATGTATTTCTTTTAAAGTTTCTTAGATTTTTCTTTTCACGCAATGAAGTTCAAGCTGCCTTTATCTCCCCGAGTGTCCACTCATCATCATAGACCAAGCACTGTGTCAAGTATTCAACTTGCATCACGTCCAGAGACCTTCCCTAACCATCTGGCCCAGCCCACTGCTGCTAGGTTACAAAGATCTGGTCCCTTCTGAGGGACTCCAGAGGATGTGCTTCCCTCCAGCCAAAGCTCTGAGACAGCCCCAGGCGCAGCAGCAGCAGCCACTCCACATGGCCTTCTTGGTGTGTGCATCTGTGGATTTCAGCCTGTCATTGACAGAGCCACCGGTGAGGACAGTGCTTTCAAAGGTTCCCTTGACAATGACTGCCTTGTGACCTTGTGTCAGTTTGTCATTCCCACACAGTAGACCACGAGACAAAAAGGCAATACCAGACAATCAATGCCTGAGAGATTGATCTTTATGCATTCCACTTCATTTAACTACTCAAGCGTTTTCTAGATTGATACTTTAGAGTACTTTACAGTACAGTTCATGCTCCAGTTATTGCTGAGGTTTGGGGATGCTCTCTTCTCATTTTGAGTTGTGTCACAAAGCCCCCTCAGCTTTATCCATCCACAGCATGCAGCTCCACTCCTCTCTGTCCGTCAATCTCAGGGGCTCATTTCCTGGCATGCTATCAAACAACTGGGCAATGTTCTTCATAAGGAAGCTCACCGGGTCCTTCTCCCTACTCTGTCTTAGTCTGGAAGCTCCAGTGAAACCAGGGGCAACCCTGCTGGCATTTGCAATGCCCGGAACATACGGAGCTTTCAGCCGCACAACCCACTGAACAGGGAGTGGTGGGTGGAAAACAGGTCAGGAATGACTGAGACACAGAGGCTTATTACCTGCAGCAGAGACCTGGTGCCGACACCCGGGACTTATCGGACCCCCGACGCATGAGTGGTGGAGGACCCCCGAAAGGGAGGACTCAGAACTGATCGGCGTGCAAAGAGGGTGAGTTCCGCAAGGCCACTGCTGGCTGGATGTTTGGTTCGTTTGCTGTGACGGCCTTGAGAGTGCTGTGAGTGTGCGCTTCTGCTTTTGGTTTTAGACCAAAAAAAAAAAAAAAATTTTTTTTTAACCATTTTTAAGCCTCGTGTAGGTAAACGAGCAAAATGGGAAACGTCCCTGTAAAACAGATGGTTTCAACCTTGCAGGAAATTTTACACACAAAAGGGCTAAAGGTTTCAGAAAGCACATTAAGGAAGTTTGTAACAAACATAGATCAAGTGGCTCCGTGGTTTTTGTCCACAGGGGCTTTGACAGTAGCTT
>PVJH01022929.1:0-22968 GCA_004026705.1 Nesogale talazaci
AATGATTGGTGTATAATCCCCACTTGGGGGGGGGGGTGAACAACAGAAACATAGGTGAAGGGACACAGCAGTCAGTGTAAGATACGAAAACAATAGTAATTTATAATTTACCCAGGGGTCATAGGCGTGGCAGGGGGTGGGGGAGGGGAAAAGAGGAGCTAATGTCAAGGGCTCAAATAGAAAGTAAATGTGTAGAAAATGGTCATAGAGACTTAAGTACAAATATGCCTGATACAATTGATGTTTGGAATGTTACAAGAGCTGTCAGAGTGTCCCCAGTAAGATTATTTAAACAGACAAATAAGAAATCCACAAATCATGGGAATGCGCTAACGTGTAGGTGGTAATAATGGAACCATTCACCTTGATGTGATTGAATTGTGCGATGTATAAACTACATGCCAATAAAATTGTTGGGAAAAATATATATATAAAAAACAAGGAATTGGGGCTGAGCCCCGGTGGCATAGTGGTGGTGCGCGGGACTGCGGACCACTGGGATGGAAGTTCAATTCTAGCAGCAGCTCCACAGGAGCAAAGGCTGGGCCTCCTACTCCCACCACCAGAGGGCAGTGATGCTCAAAAAACAAAACAAAAAAATAAAGAATGGAACATTTAATATATATGTGTATGTATTATATATATATATATATAGAGAGAGAGAGAGAGAGAGATCCACAAATAAATACTTTCTGTTTAGTTCAGTATAACATGCTAATTTTGTTTTCTTGTGATATAAGTGTTTTCATAGAGGATACTTGTTAAAAATAAGTGTAACATGATTGATACATATATGTATGTATACATATTGCTTGGCGCATCCTTATGCATGAGTCTGGATTGTGCTTCCTGCTTTCCTGAGACAGACTCTGCTTTCTCCTTAGCCATTGGTCAGCATCTGTGTTACTAAGGCCCTGGGCCAGACCACTCGTGAGTCTCATACAATCAGCAAAACAGTTCAGGAGCATGTGTTTCACCTGCCAGCTAGAACAATGGGCCCCTCGGGTCTCCTGAGGGCAGGCACCAAACGAGTGGGCAGTTCTCCCTCTAGTGCTCAGCGTCTTCCACCACCTTGTTGCCAATGTCATTGATTCCTGAGCACACCCGGGAACTAAGACGGCTCTTTCCTTGTCCCTGAGAGAGACCACTCTGATGAATAACTTTGACCGAAGGAGTCTTCATCTGTCTGTTCAACACATACTTAAAAATGGCCTACAGCCCAACACTTTCCACACAGCTTCCGTCCTCCCTCCCTCTTTTCCTTCTTGCCTGCCTGCCTGCCTGTGTGACAATAACGTAATCTGGTGTCAATTTGAGGATGAAGAGTGTAGGGGTGGAGTCTAGCTGTCACTCTGGAGCTAGCCAATGAGGCCTCTATGTGGGCATGGCCTTCTCCTAAGAATTCTGAGGCATCCAGCTGAATTTCCCCCTTGAAGCTTAGAGACTCACTACTCAGTCCATTGGAGATGTTCTACTGACAAGACACAAGACTGACTCCCTGGGAGATAAGACACATGGCAGCATGCTAATAGACCTTGAGCCCTGGAACTGGAGGAGCTCCAGAGAGGTCCCTGTCAGTGCTGAGCTGCTTCACCGCTGGATACACAAGACTCTGTACCCACTGGTCTGTGATCATCCTGGCATCATTGCATGTGCTTCATGAGTCTGAAGAAGACTTATGGATTGGTATCGGACATATGGGCTAATATCGGGACTATGACCTTGGACTGAACTGGGTTATGATGATTTCTCAATGTTTCAGTCCTCTTGTATATAAACCTCTCCCTTATATACATATATGTGCTTATGAATTTGTTTCTCTAGTCTTCCCGAACTAACTAACACAACTCTCTTGGAGTGAAAGGCATCAGGGCTTCCCTCTGGCTTCTTCTCTTGCCTGGGTGGCTTTGTCTGGACTTGAGCTTGCAGGTGACTCCTTAAATAGATCTTTGGGTCCTCCAATCTACTTCTTGGAGAACCTGAACTAGCACAATTTACAAATGCATCCCGCCCCCTTCCACCCCCACCCAGGGGAACGGCCACAAAAGGACGCACATTTTGTCATTTTCACTTTTCATGATGAATTAGGAATGGGATGATTAGCATTATGGTTCCTTAATGAGTCTCTCTCAGAGGTCACCACATGAATCGAACCCTCATTCCCTCAAACGGCGGGCAGTGCAGTTTGATTTGGTTCATCTCTTTGAAGAAATGAAATAGGAATTACAGTTTTGATGGTTATCATCCCCAAACAGGTTCTCAAATTGCTAGCTGGAGTTTAGGTGTAGGCTTTGCGGGAGTAACCTTGTTCTCTTTCTTATTCTTGGCCTTTTATTCCCTGCTGTGAGTGTTTTTTAAAAAACTGGTTTTCCTGGCTTAAATGTCATCAGAGAGACTAGTAATTTATACCTGGGCCAGCCTGTTAATGATCCAGAGTATTATTAAGCTTTTACAAGTTTGAAATGCCTGATTCAGCTGCTGTCTGTCCATACTACAGCCACCAGCTTCAAACCTCCTCTAGAAAAGGATCTTCCCAGTCCATTTTGATTTGGTGAAATGTTGCCTTCTGGGTCATCTGTGCACCAGAAGACCCACCTCGTAAGAGGTGCCATTTTCATGGGCTCCAAAGAGGTGCTTGCACTAACTTATCCAGTTGACTATGGGGACTTGATATCCGGGGTTGGTTTAAAAGCAAAAGGCAAGCAGAATCATTCACTCACTGTACAGCCCACTGAGAAAGAGCCTTGATGAAGCAGTGATTTTGTGTTAGGCTGCTTGGAGGTCACCAGTTTGAATCCATCAGCCATTGATGGGAAAAGGAAGAGGCAGTGAGCTTGGCACCTCTGTGGGGCTGCTCCCTCTGCCTCTGGGCCCCAGGGGGCCGGTGGATCTGTGAGTCTGGGAATCCACTCAGTGGCCATGGGTCTATAATATACACGGAGTACTTCAGCCCTGGTGGTCTCGCCGAATCTGCCCACAACACCATGCACAGTCACCGTGGAAGATCCCATTCTGCCTTGGGGGCGCGTAGGGATTGCATGTCTCTTCACTGTATTATTATATTTTAAAGTTTTAATTATAGGAACAAGCACTGGTGCTTAACAGTGTGTGCTGAACAGGGACGATGATCTCGGCAGATAGCTTCTTGAATCAGAATGTCAGGAAGTCCCTGGTCGGACCACGTGTCTGGGGACCAAAGACTCCCCAGCTGCAGTGACCTCATTCCGAGGCGGTGATTGAACCGCCCTGAGGCATCGAGACCATCTGCCCGACAACTTGTTGGTCATATTCCTTTCACAGCAGCATCTCCCTCCTTTTACGTCGGGGATGAGCAATCGGGGACAGAAGATGTTTTCATTCGGTGGCATCGGCCCCAGGCCAGTTCTTTATTACTGTAGGCATGCATTCTGCATTTACAGCGCCACTTCTTGAGTACATGGAGTGGCTTCAGCCTGCTAGGGAGGGGCACTTCTGTGAGATGACATGCCGTGGGGAGCTCTGGTTGGCTCCGACCTCCATGGAGCGCTGCGTGTCGTTGGTGGCCGCCTCTGACTTGAGGTGTGTGTCATGGCCCCCCTGCCAGCGTGGCCCTTTCTCTTGTGTCTCCTGGACCGGCCTGCCTCAGCCCAGAGCGCGCAGCCTGCTCTCCAGCACCGCCTCGTGCGTAGCTGTTCTCCAGACCTCGAAAGGCAAAGGGCCTTTCCCACCAGCCAGTTTGATAATTTGGGCTCCTTCCTGCCAGTGAGGGCTTTGGCCACATCGGGCAACATTCTCCATGCCCGTCAGGGTGTGAGTCCATGAAGAAAATGTAAAAGCTGCCTTGGGGGGCACAAAGACTGTTTCCCCCACTGGGTTAGTCTGTGGTGGACTAGAGAAACAAATTCATAAACACGCATGTGTATATAAGGGAGAGGTGTATATATAAGAGGAACTGTCCATTAAGAAAACAGCCCAGTCCACGGTTATAAGTCTGATATTAACCCTTATGTCCGATACCAATCCACAAGCCCTCTTCAGACTCATGAAGCCCATGCAGAGTCTTGTGTACCCAGTGGTGGTCGAAGCATCTCAGCGCTGGCAGGGGCCTCTCTGGGGCTTCTCCAGCATCTCAGCACTGGCAGGAGTCTCTACGTGGTTTTTCCAGCTTCAGAGGTCTGGTTCCATCAGGGTAAGCCCTTGTGGCTTCTCCTCTGGGATGTCTCACAGCGAGTCAGCCTTGTGTCTTGTCAGTCTCCACGGGACTGAGTCTTGAGTCTCCCCCCCCACCCCACACACCCCGGGGGAAATTGCGGCCAGATTTCCCAGAAGTCTCAGAGAAGAAGACCTTGCTCACCAAGGTCTCATTGGCTAATTCCAAATTGACAGGATAGACGCCACCCCTACTCTCAAACCTCAAAATGACACCAGATTAATGGCTACCACGCCCACATATTCTTTGCGTACTGCCCTGACTCCCCTTCCCTTTTCCGTGGAGCACAGAACTCCAACCAGAGTAGTCCCTGGAATCAGGAAAGTCGTTCTTTTCTTCCAACTCCTGACACACCAAGTTAGCACATGCTGTAACTTCCAAAGGCCCCTGGTCCCATGGTCGACACTTGTGTTGTGCCTTTGGTGCGACCAGAAGCCCCGGCAGCGCAGTGCGTCGGCCATCGGTCCCCTGACGGAAAGGTCACTGGTTCAAACTCACCAGCCACCCGGTGAGAAAATGGCGTGGCAGTCTGCTTCCATGACAAGGATTCACGCAGATGCAGATGTCAGTGGGGGCTGCATGGGCTTTCCAGGCAGATGTAAGCACAAACCACATCAACCTGTCTAAGTCCTGGTCGGCCGTCCCATGTGGCTTTCCTGGGCAACACTTCCAGAACAAGACTGATGGGAAGTGGCGAGTTGAGTCACTCGCTGGCTTTGTAAAATGGAATAGGCCATAGTTATTTTGTCCCATCTCCCAGGAGCTGGAGGTTCCACAAACATTAGTTCTTGCACAATATTGAGAGTTGGCAGAGGTTTTGTTCTATAGCAGAAAGCATCAGTTATAACCTATCCTGTCTACGGCAGACCTCGCTTGCCTGCCCCCCCCCCCCCCCCACACACACACACACCCCTCTCTGCCCCAGGTCATGTTGCCTTTTCGTAGTTTTGCTCTCATGGCTCATTGGTTGTGGCAAGCTTCGACCCCGAATGTGGAGGCATCAAGTGTAAGTACATCACTTCTCTGCCTGGCGGGTAGGACCCTTGATGGCGGAGTGGAGTATGCAGTAGGCGGCTCACCAACAGGTCCGCAGTGCGAGCACACGGGCCGCCCTACATGAGAAACAGGACGATTTCTGCCCATGGAAGGATCTCCAGTCTCAGAAACTCAGAGGAACAATTCTGCTCGGGTCTCTAGGGTCAGGGCTGAGTTGGAATCAACTGGATGGCACTGTGTCTGTTTCTGTTTGTTTTACAACGCGCCATGCAGGTACGAAATACTAAAGTCATGCACATTGTGGATAAGACTATCTTGGCACAGTGCCCTTGAATGCCCGCCCCTGTATCCCCGTTTTCTAAATAACTCCCGGGAATGGGGGTTGACGTTTGCTTTGGCTTTGAGGAAACATGCGTGAACCTTGATGTGGAATATGACATTTGCAAAGTAATGTCATCGTGTCGGGGTCCCCAAGCTAGTTGCTGATGTCACGATTTAATCTGAATATTAATTTTAGAAACGGCTTCTAGATGACACCCAGCCACAAGCTAGATTTTGTTGAGTCACGCAATCCGGCGTGTTTGGCCTTCTTCACTCAGGAGAAGGCAAGCAGAAGTGCTGGTGCATTGTGTGAGCCTGTTCTGTCTGAGTCACAGGCACTAATCCAGAAAGACCGTCTTTGCATCTTTTCCTGATCCTTTACCTGGTAGTTTAGTGAGTGTCAGGTTGAGCCCCATTCTTCCGTGGTAGGCAGAGCTGCGTGTCAGGAAACACTGGGAGGGGACTGGAGCTTGGGTTCAGTATAGGTTATTCCTTGTTTGATTTCTGGAAGAGAGGGAGGGGGGAGGAGAAAAGATTGGGAATTAATGTGAACATCCATAATATTGATATTTCCAATCAAGGAGTAAACGTACGGACTCTAAGGGTTCAGAGAGCCCACTCTGGGACACTTCTCCCACATTCAGGTATCTATCATGTGTCCTCTCTCAGTCTGCATGCAGCAGGGACCACTTTGATAGGGATTGTACTGTTCATCTGAATGGCAGTGTGACCATGGGAAAGTGACTTCATGTCTGCCACAGACTGTCCTCGTCTCTAAACTGGGAAGCATAATAACCCCCCAGGGGGGTTATGAACAATAATGCAGAACAGAACAGTGTGTATGAAAACCAGGCTTCCACATTCAGCCACCTTCACATCCTGCCCGCGCTAAAACAAGGCGCGAGGCAGGCAAACCCTCTTTGACTGCTACTGCGAGATGTGAGTCTGCATGAATCCAGCTCCCAGAGTGTGTAAATGAATCCAGGCCTCACCTTCCCACCTTTCCTTCCTCCTCGCCACTGACTCAGGCGCCATTCTCTCCCCTGCCCTCGCTGGGTCAGAACTCCCAAATTAGGACACCATCTTTCGCACTTCCCCCCCCCCCCCCCCCCCCCCCCATGGACAGATGGCAGATCCCCCCTCCCCGCCCCCCAGCTCTCTCTACTTATTTGAGTCCCTTCATCATCTGTGCCAGTGGCTGTCAGACTCTCACAAAGAGGACAAGATCCTGCAGATGCAATTTTATCACAACCCCAAATAATACAGACCCTCAGGCAGTGGCCAGAGCGTGGGGGTGCAGTCATAGCACAGAACTTTTATAGTGCCAAGAGAGACCAGCTTCCTTCTCTCATTCAGTCACCAACCAGGAAGCTCCCTTGAGCCTTCCCCTTCAAACTTCTTATCAGCACGAGGTCATCATAGGTTACCTCGTGCCACCCCGGGCTTAGTCAGCAGTGGCCCCAGGTTTCCCACTTGGTCAGCTTCTAGTCTCATTAGCCTCCCCTGCCCTCAAGGTTCTGATCATAAAGACAAAGTTACTTCACGCTATCCCATTCCTCCCTCCCTCCCCCCACCTAAATCTTAGACAAGCTAGTTGAGGATCCCCTTGGGTGTTGCTGATGGTTAACTCATGGAACTCCTTTTTGGTCACCTTCATCCAGAGGCCCTTGGAAAGAGGTCTGGTAATTGGCTTTCTTAAAGTCAGCCATAGAAAATTTGGTCCCTTGTAGGTCTGTTGTAACACACGTGGGGAATGGGGGCGGAGTGTCCATGAGTCTGAGTGGACTCAGTGGCCCCGGGCTCCATTCATAAATGAGGAGACCTGCCATCCACTGTGAGCTGGGAAGTGGACAGCTTGAACTCGCCTGGTGACTCCAGGGGAAAAAAGGCTGATGAACAGCTTCTGTCAAGATGACACCGACAAACCAGGAGAGCTGTTCTGCTCTCACAGCAGAAGGATGCATGATGAATGGATGGATGATTGGATGGATGGATGGATGGATGGATGGATGGATGGATGGATGGATGGAAGCATAGATAGGAAGAAGGATGGATGGATGGATGGATGGATGGATGGATGGATGGATGGATGGAAGGATAGATAGGAAGAAGGATGGATGGATGGATGGAAGGAAGGATGGGTGGGATGGATGGATGGATGGGATGGATGGATGAAAGCATGGATGGAAAGGATGATGGATGCATGGATGGAAGGAAGGAAGGAAATGTGGATTGAAGCATGCATGGATGAATGGATGGATAGAAGGATGGATGGAAACACGGATGGATGGATGGATAGAAATATAGCTACATAATAGATATTATAATCTATATTTAAATTCATTACTGACTATATTCTTTAACCGTTCTAATAGACTTCACCCTGATACATTGATAGACATAAATTAAAAGTGTTTAGAAACTCAGGCACATTAACAATCTCATTCTTTTTGTCAGCTCTGGGATTTGAGTTCTGGCTTTACACTGACAACGTGACTTCCATGGGTCGCTTGATCTTTCTGGATGTGCACGAAAGACCCTATTGCATCTCCACCCAGAGTGAAATGCACACAGGTTTTTCTGCCGTCCCACATGGGGTTTGCGTACAAGAATGTCACAGTCACTTGCATGCTTGTCTAGTGAGTCCCTGCGTTTCATTCTGCACACCGTATTCCCTATCACCGGAAACTGGATCAGGCAAGAATAATTGGCTGAGCTTTGAGAGAGAGAGAACGCGCCTGAGTGCTGCCAAACATTTTTTTAAAAAACAACATCATTTTCTCCACCTTTTTATTTCATTTTTTCTCTCTTTAGCGACCTTGTCTGTTCTCTAATTCCTAGCTTTCCTCACCACTACAGAGAAACTAAATCCCCAGAAAAGAGTGTTTTGGACATTGACTGCTGGAGTCAAATCTGCGTTCAGGGGACAGGCTGCTATAGGGGAAGTGAGTGTTTTTCTCATGAAACGAAGCCATGTGGGACTCTCATGTTCCCTCGTTGATGCTGATCTTACACTGGACAGCTGCCCAGAGAACTCTAGTTACCTTCCCCTCCCCCTATGAAGCCCACTTCTGTCTGGGGGAAGCAGTGGCCCCTGCCCTGGTGCATTTGCCCACTCAGCAGGGGAAGAGCGCTCTAGAGGCAAGAGTTCATTTAGAAAGGGCTCTGGCAGTAGGCAGGGAGGTCCAAGCCCATCCTCTTCCTGGTATCACTCCTGCTCATCTCGGTGAGGTCCTGGGTTTGGTGGCAGCATTGGGAGGGTGGGTCGAGGCTGGGTTGGCGGAGATGGCAGTAGGGTTGTGTTGTGTTGTTGGCCATTGCCTGGTCTTCAGGTTTTAGGCAGTATGTGGTGTGCAAAGCAGGTGCTCAGCCGGTACTGTTTGATTCATAGAACATTCCAGCAACGACAAGAACCCAAAACGGGCCAAGCTGCTCAAGTTGATTCTGCCTCGCAGCAACCCTGTAGTCGGTCCCTAAGGCTGTGAATCATAGGTTCCTAAGCTTAATTGGGGGGATGTGGACCACTCATCTCATGGTTCGACCCTCTGGTGCTGACCTGGTCACCTGGTCATGTCACTAGAGGGCCTTGGAATAGGGGATGATGAAAAGACCCAAACCAAGATGGTGTGACTCACAACGTGACCCTGTAGGATAGAGTAGAACTGCCCCAGAGGACGTCCGAGGTCATGGTCTTGGCAGCTGGCCTTCCACATCAGCCGCCTCTGAAGGGGTTGGTTCGTTCAAGCCACTGACTGTTCACGTGTGCCGCGGAGCGCTTTATGACGACATTCGGCTCCAGGGCTCCTTCAAGACTCCGTCCAGAAGTCAAAACCAAATCCAAGTGTTTCCCAGGTCCCAGGCCACAGAGCTGTACCACAGCAGCCGGTTGCGTCTTTCACCTGGGGCCGTGTCTGGGTGGGTTCGAACTGCCGACCTTGTGTGGAGCCATTGAGTGCTTGAACTTCTACCCCACCAGGGCGCCCGCCTCTCTCCCCCACTGTATTCTGGACCCGTTAAGAAGATGAAGGTGACGACACACTGGAATGGCTGTGATTCAGACGTGTGGAGCGCAGTGCTTACGAAGGTGGAGAAGCAAAGCCCCCTCCTCCTTCATGAGTGAGGCTGAAAGACAACAGAACCGTCTCAGAACATAGGGCAGTGTCTCAGGAAGGGGAAGAGAAATTGACCATGCAGCCCAGCTATTCCATTTATGGATTTTCCGAGGGATATGGAAACATATACCCCCGTCAAGGTCCTTGTATCTAAAAATAAATGAATAAACTCAAACTCACTGCCATCAATGCCGTCTCATAATGACCCTCCCCGTGGGTTTCTAACTGTTTACCAGAGTTGAAAGCCCTGTCTCTCTTCCAAAGAGCGCTTGGTGGCTTTGAACTACTGACCATGCAGATGGAAACTCAACACAGAACTCAACTCTCCCACCAGGGCCCACGATGCACGTTTTCCAGCTGTGTCATTCCTGTTCGCCCAGAGCGGGATCCAGTGAAGTGCCTATCCGCTAATGGGCGGCAAGCCAGAGTGTTAGGCTCAGTTAAGGCCCTAAAGAAGTGAAACGTGGGTGCATGCTGCGGTACGGGGGGAACTTCAATAGCATAAGGGGGCATGAGCCAGACACAAGATGGCCTTGTGTGATTGCACTGGGATGAAATGCCCAGTAGAGGCAGACCTGCAGAGGTGGGGAGTAGGTCCGTGCTCCCTGGAGAGTTCACATGAACAGCCAAGGGCACGAGAGAACCCACTCAAGTAGCTCAAAGCTGGAGAGAGTGATAGTTCCTCAATTAAAAAAAAAAGAAGAAGAAGAAGTAAAAGTCAAGAGGGTGCTGTACACTTAAAATGGGAGGGGGGGAATCATGGTATCAAAACTATAGCACAAGAACAGAGAGAGAGGTTGAGAACAGAAATGACATGGAGTGAGAAAGGGCTAGAACCTCTCTGTGCCATAATGGAAGAGAGTCATCAAAACTAAGGGGGGCGGGGCCCGGAATATCCCCCAAAAGGCACACCTCCTCATCTTTTGTTTGAGAAAGTGATGAAATGTGCACGCCTGTAGCAAGAGTTTCACGGGCACGTCTTAACCCAGGGGTCTCAATACGTCGCTTGTGATCTGCTAGTCGATCGCAGGCATAGTAGTGTGGGTAGACCGCATGGCATTCAAAAAAAAATAGACGTACGCCTATCATCCATCCTATCATAAGTAAGACAAGCTTACGGCTATTTTTTGAATGCCTTGCAGTCGACTAGATGGCATTCGACGTATTGAGCACCCCGGTGGTATGTGTCATTCACGTCTCTCTGTTCCTTTCTTTGAATGGATCACCACATCTGGAGACATCTGATGGCCCTACTGATGTGCACAATGTGACCAGCCCACGCCCCCACTTTCTTAATACTCATTACAATGATAGAGAGCTGATGGGAGTTTAATTAGTTTACCACCATGTAGTTTGAGATGGGGGCTTGGAATCAAGTTTGGGAATACCTCAGCTCTGGGCAATGAGACAATTTGTTCCCCACTGGGAATTTCCTTCTGTTCCTCCATGTTCTCTGTCATCTGAGTGAAGTGCTTCTTCATATGGAGACAGGAGACCTCATCCTTCTATTGCCTTCCACCACCATCCTCCCAAGAGAGCGCCTGGCCACTCAGCCATTCCCTCTGTGTGCCAACTCCGTGATTTCTCTCTCTACCCCCCAAGCTCATCGTCTGGGTTGGCGTGTCCTGGAGTTCCAGGACTTCATCTCCTTCCCACAAAACAAATCCCTCCTTCTTGGACACCCTTTCGTCAACACTCGCTTCACTTCTTGACCTGCGGAGTTTAGCAGGACAGCACTTCCTCTCCTGTGGTTCTTCAGAGTTGGTCAGACACTCTCCGAGTCCTGCCCGTTTCGGTGGTTTCAGGGCCTTCAGTTCACCCCGTCTCCTCCTGGGATTCCCGAGATTCTCTGTTGGGGTAAAACCCTCCTGGTCGCATGTTTGTCCAGTGTCCTGACTTCCTCTTTCTCTGTCTGCGTTCTTTCCTCTCAACCCCCTTCTTGTTGCTGGATGCCTCTTCCTTCAGTATTCCGTGGAGCACATCTCTCCTGGACTCCCGGACCCCGAGTTCTGGTGTGGCGGGCAGTGGGTGAGCTCGAGGGGGAAAGCTGAGCTGGGGTCGATTCAATGGAAATATGCACGGGCACATTGAGGCTCACACATGTTGTCCTGGTTTGCTCCTGTTCTTTCCGATCATCCTCGCCCCTCTGGAATTCCATGCCATTTGCTGTCGTCTTGGGAGCTCTTGACCTGAAACCAACCGTTCACGTTCAGAAGTCCTTTTGATTTCCGTCATTTCCGTTCACGCTCCCTGAGTGAATGCTCCCCCACCGCCACCCACTTCCCTTCTCCACCTAACTCGGAGCCTCCTTCCGTATCTTTTGACGTGAACTTCAGTAACGGGAGTGAGTCCTTCAGTGAGACGCTAACCATGCCCCAAGACGTGGCCATAGAGGACAGGAAGGAGCAGTTCTGGTCCCTCCACTCAACTGCCCTTGAGGAATTTAGAAGCTGGTGACGATCCGGAAACAAGCACCCAGACCGTCCCACGACAGAGAGATGGGCTTGGGATGCTGTCGAAAGACAGAGGCGGCCCTGACCGTGCCTGTCCTTGTGCCCGGTGGTCATGGGTTGGCTGAAGGGTCTTGAACACAGTGTGTGGAAAGGCTGAGGCCGTCAAGAGATGGGGTGTAGTTACCTCAGCGGGAAAGGAGAGCGGCCTTGTGGGATGGAGGGATGCGGTACAGTCGAAGCATACACAGGGAAGGTGCTGGCTGGATGCTCGTGAAAAGTGAGTAGGTGTGTCAGAAAGCCAGCCATCCAGCAGATGTGGGTTTCTGTCCCCAATGTCAGGCGCTTGAGAGGCGCGATGCTGAGTGGGACGGGCGGAGTTCAACTGAGATTCATTGATCTCACCAGGCCTGTGTGCTAGCATCCACGCAAAGCTGTCTACCAGCTGGTTGAAAATCTGGCTAAGTGGACATCTGCATCGAGGGATCCCGGGCTGATGACGAAGATTTGGAGATCAGTGAAGTGACAGGAGGTAGGGGGATGGATGACAGACGTGGGCGTGGATGGGATCGCCTGGGAAGACACTGCCTGTGCATTGAGAAGAGACTTTCCAAGCATAAGCTCAGGGAAGGTGGAGGTCCTGAAGGATTGGCCAAAGAGTTAAGAGGATAGTGAGGTGGGGGTGGTGTATGATGAGCTTAATTCTGCAGAGAAGTGACGTGAGGCAGAAAAGGGCCAGTTGATGGGAAAAAAGAAGAAGTTTGTGCCCCTCTTGACTGCAGGTGCTCCCTCTCCGTCTCTGGCTTGCGTGGTGTTTCCATGGGGTGGGGGGTGGAGGTGAGGCTGGGGAGGCCCAGTCTGATACTGAGGGTTGGGCAATGTGCGGATACAGCGACTTCAGATGCTGCTCTCAAATAGACATGCCTGTCCTAGGGCAGAGAGGGCGCAAACTGGAGGGGTAGATTGGATGCTGATTGTCGTGGAAGGTTTGACCCAAATACGGCAGTCGTGGGTAGCACTTGCTGGCCGGGGTTCCAATCCCAGCTCAGTGGCCCGCCCTCCCATTTGCTCAGCTGTGAAATGGATGGAGTGATACGTCTCTGGCAGGAAGACAAAGTAGTGGGGAGGGAGGGAAGGAGGGAGGACATGTTGACAGGTACACATGCTAGAGGCTCCTTTTCTGTTGTGCTTTAACAGATAGAGTGCGGGATTTCTGTAGTCACCGATGGCCTTGGCCACCCTCTTGTGGAGCCAGCTGGCTCCCTGGTGGTTGGAATCCAAGATTTTGCCCATCCTCTGAGCTGTCTCTGGGCCTCCTGTCTGTCTTCACAATCTGTGGGCTTTGCTTCAGCCCGGCCAGCCCCTGCGTGTCCCAGCACCTCCGGCGTGTTGCAATGAAGATGATTGCCTCAGAGCCAGCCCAGGGCTCCGTTCCAGAAGCTCATGGAGAGTCGGAATCCGGCCCTTCCACTGACTGCACCCCCAGCTGGGAGCTGATGACACCCCTCAAGAATGCTCTGCCTTGCTCCGGCTTAGGTTTCACAGCCATTCCTGAGGTTAGATAATATCTCTGCTTAGAGACCTTCTGTTTTTCTCAGCCACCCATTGATATCATCCTCTGGCTGTTTGATTAACTACCTTTTTATGTTGCTGGTTGCAAGCTGCCTTTTTACAGCGAGGGTGGTGGAAGAGGATTAGCATAGTCTCCTTGTCTCATTTGTCTCCGACTCGGAAATAGGTACTAGAGTTCTCTCTGAGAACAACTCTCTGACCTAGAGATGTTAGTCATTTTTTTTCCTCCCTAAGTGAGGAAAGACCTGAGGTTTACACAGTTTAATGAATTCGCCCCGACTCACACAACACATGCTATACAGAGCCACAAGACAGACTTCATTGGCTTGAAATGAAGACTGCAGCTATTTCTGTATACACTTTGGTGGTTCGTTTTAGCTGGCATGAAGAGTAAGTGAGTGAGTGAATGAGTGAGTGAGTGAGTGAACTGAGGTGATATGAGTTGAGTGAATGAGTGTGTGAGTTGAGATGAACTGAGATGAGCTGAGTGCGTGAATAGGTGAGGTGAAATGAGTTGAGCGAGTGTGTGAGTTGGGGTAAGAGTTGAGTGTAGTTGAGTGTGTGAGTTGAGTTGAAGGAGTGTGTGGGTGTGTTAGTGTGTGAGTTGAGGGGAGTTGAGATAAGAGTTGAATGAGTGAATTGAGTTGGAGTGTGTGAGTTAACTTGAAGGAGTGTGGAAGTTGAGTTGAAGGAGTGTGGAAGTTGAGTTGAAGGAGTGTGTTAGTCAGTGTGTAAGTTGAGTGAGTGTGAGTTGAGTGTGTGAGTTGAGTTGAATGAATGTGTGTGAGTTGAGTTGAATGAGTGAGTTGAGATGAATTGAATTGAGTTGAAGGAGTGTGTGAGTTGGGTTGAGTTGAAAGAGTGTATGAATTGAGTGTGTGAATTGAGTTGAAGGAGTGCGTGAGTTGAGTTGGGGAATGAGTTCTGGGCAGTGTGAGGTCTGTGCTAGTCTCAACCTCTGAAAGACCAAGTGGCCCTTTAAGCTGGAGTCTTTGTTTTGCTTGGCCTGGATGATGTAGACAACATCACATAAGAATCCAGACGTGGGTCCTATCAGGAAGAGTGCATCTGCCAACACTGATCTTGAGTAAGCCACCAGGATGATGTACGTTCCCAGCCCACCAGCTCTCAGCCTTCCCTGTTGTCTCTCTTGGACCTTCTCCCCCGCAGCATTAGCCAAGTGATCCTACCAATATCCTCTGTCCTCCAGTTTTGTTTCATTCCGTGTGTCTGCATGGCACAATAAATATTCTATTTTGAATATAAATGTGCTTTTGCCTCACTTTCCCTCACTTGATTTCTTTTTCTTTATGTTTACATTACCACCACTTAGCATTCATTTCTCATGCTGTTCCTTGTACCTCTTAGCAACTCTTTCTGCCCCCCCCCCCTCCCACCGTATCACTGTTCTGGTGGGAGTAGGAAGCCCAGCCTTGCTCCTGGAGAGCTGCTGCTGGATTTGAACCACCAACCCTGTGGCCCTGCACACAACCACTGCGCCACCGGGGCTCAGCTTCTTAGCAACTCTTTACATCACAGCTCTACTATTACAGTTGTGAAAACCGAGGTTATAAATGTAAGTGACCGAGTCACTACTCGAACCCAGGTGCTACATACTCCAAAACCTCTTTCCTAAGAGAGGAAGAGAAGACCAGGGAAGCATCGGCTTTACACGTCAGAGAAACTATCTTTTTACACACCGCTTGTCCACAAAGAGCACCTTGCATTGTGTCTTAGGATGGTGAGTCCTTTGTGCGTGACTGGGGTAACTCCCCCTTTGATAGGTGGAGCTGGCAACAAGAAAACTAGTACTCTCACTCTCTCTGGGACACATGGATTTTTCAGGGTTTTTTTTTATCATCCTGCCAACAATCTTACTAAGTCAATAGGTCCCATGGGAATACTGGCCTACTCCTGAGATTTCCGTGGCAACAATTTAGCTCCCCAAAGCAGCCATCGAGTGCAAAGTACCATCGAAAGAGACAGCTTCTCATGCTGTTGGAGTCTTTTCTCATGTATGAGTGCTGCCCATTTTAAACGTGTGTGCGTGTGTATTTCTCAATAAGCCTAAGATCATAACTCTGCCGAAGGCTTTGGGAGAGAAGCTACCTCCCTCATTAAGAGCTGCTTCCTTTTGTAATGGAATTAGGTCACTGTATTCCTAGGGCATTTCATTAGAACATGCTTGTCGTCGGTCTCCCCAAGGTGTTGCCATGCAAGTACAGCAGCTCTTCCGTCCGGAATGTCTGGTGCTGCCCTCCTGTTGTTCAGAATTAGGCTTTCTTTGGGTCCCCTGCTATGAGGTCACATGTAGGTTTCCTGATGACTTTTGTTCACTTGCATCTTTGTTCCCCCTTCAGGATATGGGGAGGGGCTTGTCAGCTGGGTCCAACCTCCCTGAAAACAGAGCGTTTATATCCAGTGCTTCTTTGTGCCAACATCCTGGTGACTTTCAAATGACTTCTGGTTGATCAAGCTTCTTGTTCACCTTGACAACCGCATGACTCAGTGGGATTCAGCCGTTTGCCCGATATCACAGAGTGGCCATGTTTCGATGGCATCAAGTCAGTTTCAACTCATCAGGACCATGTCGGACCCTGTGCCTGCCCAGTCCTGCACCGTCCTTGCAATCACGGCTGCCTCGGAGGTCCGGCGGTGACCCTGGGGTCCATCCTCCTCATGGAGCGGACCCCTCGTTTCCCCTGACCCTCGACTTCACCAAGCCCTGTGCCCTTTTCCCCAAGAGAACATGAGGCAAAGGGAGGAAGTTAAGTTTAGTGATCCAAGATCAAGCTGCCTCTACCGCACTGCTCAGCTTGACTGGTAGAAAGGCAGAGGCGGCCTGGCTGGTGGAACGTGTCCTAGATTCTGTGGACAGGTATTAAGTTTTTGACTCAGCCCTTCACTCCCACCCTGAGCAAACAAAGCATTGTGCTTCTGAGAGCTCCAGCCCCCTTTCCTACGAAATCAGGGGAGTGATAAAGATCTGGCTTGGCTCACAAAGGTCCCATGAGAATCTGGTGATATCAATTATACCAGGTCAATTTTATACAATTTCAAGTGCTACAGAACCTTAAAGGTGTGATGCCTGGCAAACGCTGTTCCTCTCCGCCCCCCTCCCGCTTAGTAGTAAAACACTCATTATTCATGCGAGGGGTTTCCCAAAGTGCATGGTAAATATTCACCATTTTTTCCTTTCATTCTTTCGTGACACTTTTGCAGCCCTCTTGCATGAATAAGTCAAGAGAGTTCATTGGGCACAAATAGTTATCATTTTCTGCAAGCCAAAGTCTGCTTGACAGGGGGTGAAATTCTGGATCGGAAGTCTCAGGGTAGGGAAAAGAGTTAGCACCCTTTTGCCTCTGAACAAAGACTGGGGGGCTGTAACCCGCCCAGAGCCACTCTGGAAGAAAGGCATGGTATTGTACCCCCTTCTAAAGACAACCACTGTTTCACAGGCTTTGGGGCTGAGCCCCGGTGGCGTAGTGGTTGAGGGCGGGACTGCGGCCCACGGGCTTGGAGGTTCAAATCCAGGAGCAAGGCTGGTTAGCTCCCACGACCACCAGAGGGTGGTGATGCCCCCCCCCCCAAAAAAAAAAAAAAGAAAACGAGGCTTTGTCTCATTTCCGCCTGAGCCTCTCAAAAATGTGCCTTTTCTACCCTAGATAGCGTTGAGTCAGTATCTACCTTCTAACCAAATTTCCAGGTGGTTCTCAAGCATACATAGAACTGTGTCCCGTGTAGATCCCGATTCTGTACCTCTAGGGTGGAAAGGTACATTGCAAGCAGTCAGGGGCACCAGACAACGCTGGTTGGAAGGTCACATGGCAACTCAGTGGCACTTGATCTCCATCAACTACTGCTATGTTGAGATCAGCTTGCGAGTAAAGGGTGGCCACAGGGAGAGACATTCTGGATCAGGGGTTTAGAGGAGGTTAGACAGGGCAGTTAGGGCTGACAGCTCTGGCTGCCATTCGTTGATGCGGACACATAGGGAGCCTCTAAGACAGGGTAGAGCAGCCCCTGTGGGTTTCTGAGGCTGTCACTGCTTCACAGCCGTAGAAAGCCCTGACTCTCTCCCTCAGAGCCAGCTGGTGATTTCGAACCGCCGGCCTGGAGGATCAGAGCCTAATGCGTAACCACTGTGCCACCAGGGACTCCTGACAACGGCCGGAGCAGCCGTTTTAAATGAGTCTGTTCCAAACCCCATGCATTCAAGGCCCTGAGTGAAGACTCCAGGGGATGGATCCCAGCCTACCGGCCTGTTCAAAAGAGAGGAAAGACTTGTCCCAAGTCTAGGTCGCGACTCCTCCTCATTTTGGAATGGTCATTATCACTCAGAAGCGTCAGCCCTAGAATTATTCCTGACTGTGTTGGGGGTAGTTATCACCTTTACCTTTGGGATAAGGTCATCATTAGGGTTGTCTGGGCGGCGGGGTGGTGGGAGGTATTCTCACGGCCTCTCCCTGTGGGCATGGGAATCACCAGGTTAGCTACCCTCCCGCTCCTCGTTCCCAATGGGAAGGCCAGTTGAATTAATGGGATCGCGCCGGGACCTCACAGACCAGGTTTTCACTCGTCTCCTCCCTTGCTCCATTATTTTATCCAACACTGCAAACTCTCGTGGTGCCTTTCCCCACCCAGTGGGATCTCTGTAGATATCTGCCAGGGTTTTTGTTGTTGTGGTGGTGGTGGTGGTGGTTGTTTTTCATGATTATACCCCTGAGTAGACCAAAGGGAAAGTCCACAGCCCAGGCAAGGCCGACAGAAGCTTAGTTGTTAGGTGACCTCGGATAACGTGTGTCCCAAGGCCCGGGGAGCTCACTGGGAACTAAGGGGCCCAGCTGGGGGAATGAGGGAGTCCAGTGGCAGCGTCCACATCAGGAAAGAGGCCTGGCAGTGGTGGGAGCTGGGGAGAACAGGCCAGATAAAGGTCTTTGTTCCGAGAGCCAACTGCAGCTACCAATATGAGTTGGGTATATGGGACCACTGCCAGCAGATGCCCGATCTTCCGAGAGAAAGAGATTTGTGCATGTAGAACTGCACGTATTTTTTAATCGCAAATTCTCTTTGTTGAAATAGCGGTTCAGCCACATCAAGGCGCATCGCCATTTCTGGTAGCTGGTCCTGTAGAAGGAGCCCGGATGACATGGGGGTGAGGCCCTGGGTGAGGAACTGAGCGCTCAGCAGCCCGTGCCAGCTCTTCTCTGGAAGGCAAGCTTGGCACCGTCTCTCTTAACTTTTACAGCCTCGGGAACCTTATAGGGGCAGTTCTTCTCCGCCCCATAGGGTCACTGTGAGTCAAAACCAGCCAAAGGACATCCACTTATTATAGTACCAATAGATTCCCCTGTAGGTTTCTGCCAGTAACTGGGAGGGATACAGAACCAAGCTCCCTGATGCTTGCTGGCTCCAAACTCCACCTTCTTATTTACCTACTTCCCACCTGCCTGACAGTTTCCTCTTTCACCCGAAAACGGCAAGCTTGCCAAGAGAACAAGCAGGCTTTGAGGCGGTTGGAAGAGTTGGCTGTTTTGGAAACCTAAATCTCAGTCATTTGAACCCACCGAGCTGCGGAAGAAAGACCTGGTGATCTGCTTTCTCTGTAAGGTGTGCGGGACTGTAGGTCAGAATCGACCAACCATGTAGGGGTTTAGAATTCTGGGCCTCGTAATAACTTGGGATGCATCTTCCTTTCAAGCACTCTAAGAAAGTGTTTAAAACAAAAAGCTGCAGTATGGCGGAAATAGGCCGTATTGCCCTCCTGCCCAGAAAGACCAGTTTACCTGGTTGAGCACTGAGTGGATCTCTCTATATATCTAACTCCTCTCTGTGCAAGATTCTGGAGGATTGCCGTGGAAAGGTCTGTAGGAGAAGCTGCTTCCTGGTCTCCGTGTGAGGACTAGTGCCCCAGAGGCCTGACACCACTTCCTTGGCACGGGATCATCAAATCTTCCGATTCTCCCGTCTCCTTAAGCTCAAGTTTATAGCTCACTGGGATCCAGTTGGAGAGGGTTCTGAACATTCATGGATAAGATGGAGTTAAATGGTCATGGAACTTTTTCTCCTGAACTTTCTAGAGCACCCCCTCCCCAGTAGTTCAAAGCCCCTATGCCTTTGGAGTCAACTAATCTACCCTGTGACTTAATTGCTACCCATTTGTACCCTTCAGCTGCTTTCTTCTCATTCAAAGCTTAGTCGAGTTTGCTTCAGATTAAACATCCCTGTAAACCACCCAGAAGGCTTTTTTTAGGGTACCCCCAAAGAAGAGATCTGTGCCCGTCAGTGCATGGAGAGCGAGCTTGCCTGAGTTGACATGAAATGACAAGGCATCCTAGTGGCGGCTCACGGGTCAAGCGAACCCGGAGGTTAACGGTTCAGACCCAAGCCAGGGGCTCCCCAAGAGAAAGCCGTAATGGCCTGCTTCCGTAAAGATCACAACGGCAGACTCACGTGGCCCTTCTGTCTGTCACACGGGGTCGTGGCCAGTTGAAAATGACGTGGCCTAACCAGACAGCCGTTCAGCCGAGAGGAGAGGGAGACGGGGTGGAGAGGCTTCAGGGTGAGAGGTCTTTGCCACGCTGGTTGCCAGACAACAATGTCGCTGGGGCCATCTTCCAGGTGGAGAGAGGGTGTGGCATCTGTGAGAGCCAGTGGAGTGCCCCCTGGCACCTGCGCTTTCAGACACCCAAACCAATCTCTGGGTCAGGTACTTGCCTCCCCGCAGACTCAGTGTTTCCAAATATCACAGCAGAGTCGTCTATTGTATTTACCTCATGCCTGATGTTTTTTTAAGCTGGTTATGTTATGCAAATAAGGAATTTCCATAGAATAAGAAGTAATGGCCCACAGCCCTGGCCTGAGCCCTAGCCCGCTCATTTGCAAACCATGCAAAGCCAACCCCTCCTTGCTGTGATGTCACTTACAGTCCAGAGAGGCTGCTCCAGGACAGGCACGAACTGCCCCCAGAGTTCTACGCAGTTTTTTGTTTGTCTTTTAACCTTTTTCTGTGAACGAGATGAAGGTTTCTAGAGCAGATCAGGCGTGGTTTACATGGAGCTGTTTGTACGCATTCTGATTCCGTTCCTTGGCGGCAGTCCCTCCAATGTTCTGGGGTCGGGGTCCTTGCCACGTCCCCTGTATGCATTCTCCCTTGCCCGACCCTCTGAACGGTGACGTCCGGTAAAGGCTGCCTCTTGGCCCTGGGTTGGTGCATGCTTCTAACACGGGGAGGTGTGTCCCTCCCCGGACCTTAAGGGGCAGGGTCCCAGCATTCCGGGCGTCTCTCTCCAACCAGGAAAGCCGGTCCTCTTCCTGACCGAGTGCTATTGCACACGTCTCTCCCACGCTCTCCAGGAGGAAGCCAATGCCATGGCTTTCTGGTTCAGAGTGGCTGGGGGCTTTGAACCTCCGATCCTTCCGGTGTGCTTCACCACGGTGCCACCAGGGCTCTTGTCACTTGCGCAGAGGTGAGATAAGAAGTCTCTGTCTTGAGACTGTATAAGCTTCGCCATGTATTAAACGAAGCATAATCTTAGGCGCTTACTAAGCTATCATGGATGCTAGTCATCGCATTGCTATGAAGGATAAAGGAACGTTTGTGCTGCCAAGTAGCTGTCTAATGACCTTAGAAAAGGCAATTTCAGGAAAGACCCCCTTCCGAATGATAACAATGACTCCACAAAGTGCCTTCTATCCGAGGGAAGCAAAGCACTGCCCTTGCTTGCCCCAGTACATTTCACGGTAAGGACCTTCGCGCTGGGTTCATAAGGACGCGCACAAAGCACAAGACAGGTTTCTTGGACACCAACCGGGGGTGGGGCGGCACGTGTTCTGCCACGTCGGCGGTTGCTGCGGTGCTGGGGGCCGAGTTTGGAAGTCATCCCCCGGTCGGGCCGAGGCTTGGCTTTAGTTAGTCATTCCGCTGGAAGCAGAAGGCCCGCACCTCCTCCCTGGTTCACCTTGGTGTTTCAAGCATGGCCAGAACCGTATCTCATGCTGACATCAGGTCCCCGGTGGCCTTTCACCCTGGCCTCCGCGTCACGCGGGCACAGCTCTAAGAAGGGTGGCTGGCCCTGGCATGTGGGTTCATGCATGACTTTCCAGCTGAGAGAGCAACCCACCCGGCCTTCCGGAAGCCCGAGTTACAGAGAGCAGAGAGCTGCTCAGAATCCGCTGCAGAGAGAGCCAGCTTTGACCCTTTGCTGTTTCCTCTCATGGTTTCCTGTGTGGTTAATCCACACCCGGCGTGTTTGGCACCGTAAGTCTAGAGACTCAGGCATCTCCTGCAGCTGAGGAATGGTGAGACATCAGAAGCCTCCAAGGAGCATCTGGGCGAAAGATGGAACTCCCTGCTCCCATAAATTTGAAGCCTCCAGAACCCACAGGGGGAGTCCTGCTGTGTCCCGTGGGGTCAGTGAGATTTTTTTCCTTTCTTTTTTTGAGTGAGCGATCATATAATAACCATTTTGCCTCTGTGGGAGCTGGGAGAGGTCTGGGGAAATTTGTGAGGCTTTTGGAAACCACCTTGATGAAGTTGGGCCCACAGCCAGCCCTAAAACGCTGGCTGTTTTTGCTGCAACTTCCGTCCAGAGATCTTTGCCCTCAAATAAACACACCACGTCTCTTGCCTGTGGACAGAGCGTTCTAAGCCTCGACGTGCTAAGATGCTCCCGGGGAGAAAGGCCTCTTCCTGGTGTTCTACTTCTGGTCTCCCTGCAGAGCCAGACCTTGGTGTATCTCATCTAACAAGCACAGGCTTGTTGGTGCTTACCGGCCAATCGAAACGTCCACTGGAGACTTGTAAGTAAGTGCAAGCTCAGTGTTTTCTCCCTTCCCCTTTCAGGACACGCCAACCCTGTCAGGAATCGTACATGTTAACAGAGAGGTTTTGATGCTGTTAGAAACATAGGCTGTGGAGTTGGCAGAGAGACAGATGCCATCTAGACCTAGAAGCAGACTCTCTAATACGGTGGTGGTGGTGGTGGTGGTAGCGGTGGCAACGACGGCGGGTGTGAAATTATTCACTGCCGACTAGTAAGTAAGCACAAGTAGGTCTGTGCTTACCTGGGTGACTGGGTAATCTGACATCATATCCTTTCCAGGGTTTACTTTGTTGGGTCCTGGGCTTAGACGCATACAAAGAACATATGGCCATTTGGGCGGGCCTCCTCTGCCTGAAATTCCCGAGCATTTTCTAAGAGTACTGAGCTAAGCAGGAATTTCCTATTTCCCTTTTTCTTTAAGAGAAGTGAAAGCCAGGAGGTCAGGAAGGAAGAGAAACGGAAGGCCCAAACTGTACCAACCTAAATAATAAAAACACCCTTCG
>PVJH01022929.1:23068-35857 GCA_004026705.1 Nesogale talazaci
GTCGATTCTGCCCCCAGCGACTGGATAGGACAGAGTAGATCCACTCATGGGGTTTCCAAGATTCTACCTCTTTGCAGAGACAGACCAGCTCCCCTTACTCCTGAGCAGCAGCTGGTGGACTCAGAACACCCATCTTTTGGTTAATCACCTGAGGATTAGCCCATTGGTGCCACCAAGACTTTTATACACACACACTTTATCTATCTATATTATATATGTATACATTGTATGCACATATATACACTATATATAGAGTATGTGAGTGTCTGTGTGTGTGTGCATACTATAGGGGTGGGAATAAAAGGAGCCTTAGAATTACATTTTGCTAAAGGCCAGCAGAAGCAAGCATCCTTAATCCATCACTTAACAGAGGACAGAAAAGGAAAGGACCCACTAACCGAGAATTCCCTGAAATAGCTATGAAACAAAATTTCAAGAGGGTATCTTCTCCCACCCCACCCCTTCACAAAAAATGAGTGATCACAGCTCCCAGTGCTTGGCCGTCTCTGTAGCTGGTGAGTTACATAGAGTCTCTCGGCAGAATTACACAAGAAACCCGTGCCCAGTGTTAGTACTGCTCACAGAAGCAGATTCCATGCGAGGATCCGGCCTAACCTTCATGCAATCACCCCAGAAGTCACTCTACCCAGGCCTCACACTGCCTGCAAGTACTTAGGTCCATGGAGCCACACGCAAATCTGCGTGCACACTTCTCCTTCCCCTCCCTGGAAGGAACGCCAGGCTCCCGGTGGGAACGGGAAGCAGAGTTACGCCAAGGCAAAGCTGTCTGCCAGCCACGGGCAGCTCCCCGTGCCTCGCAGGGCGTGTGTGAACACGAATCCTTATGGAATCCAAATGAGGATCACCCCGGTCTCTGGTAGAGCGAAAAAGATGGAAGATTCTGTGCACGCACACAGAGCAACAGAGACGGCATTTGGGGCTGTGGCTGGGTCTGGGAAATTAAGTCTGGGGTCTTGGGAAACAAAGGACTCGGCGTTTGACACATCGGATAACCCAATTGTGATTTAAACCCAAACAGAAACCCAGGTAGCAGACTGTTGTTTCCTGCTCTGAAGGCACACCAGGCGGCAGCGGGCAGTTGTCTGCTTGCCTGAGGTGGAAACGGTGAAGTTCTGGAAAGGACAGAAAGGGGCACTTCCCAAGGAAGGGTTCACCTATTTCACGCGGTCAGCATCCCCGCTTTGTTACCCAGCATTCACACGCAGGTGGAAGCAGAACTCTCCTGGCCATCTGAATCAGGACAGGCTCCTTTCACCCGCGGCTTTTAAGAAAACGCTAAAGAAAGAATGTTTTTTCATTTACCTTTCATTGCGGTGGCTGGCTGTCCATTCACCTGGGTTCGGGTGTCTTCAAGTTGAAACAGGCTTCTGGAAGATGTAGCCTTAAAACGCAGGTTGGCAGAGGACCGGGCTCTGGGAGAAAGTGCACAAAAGAAGCATTTTCTCTCCCCTGTGAGGGAAGGTAGTTGCTCCCCTGCCACCCCAAGATTGTCCTCTGGGGCACCCGTTCAAATTCCCCTGCGCAGGCACAACTGGAGTGACCTGCTCCCCGGTTAACATGAATGACTCACCTCTAAGAGTAGGTGAGATTTGTAGACGGGGGAAGAGTATTTCCTGAACCTGCAGGAATCAAATGGTGATTCACCAGGAGGGAGTGCAGAGGGCTGGGACATAAATTCCAGAAGACTGCTTATGGAGTCCGGTGTAAAGTCTCAAATGCGCACTCTACAAAGGTAGACACAGTTTGTATCTATGTGTTTGTTGAGTTTTGTCAATAAGAAACATACCAACAGCTTTCCAGCTCATTGAAATTTGGGTTAAAAGAAATCAAAACACAAAATTATTTCTTGGTCTTGTTAAGTTTTGTCAATTAGAAACATACTCACCAACAGCTTTCCAGCTCATTGAAATTTGGGTTAAAAGAAATCAAAACACAAAATTATTTCTTGTTCTGCTTGTTATATAAAAACTAAAAACAGAGTATGTTCTTACTCAGAAGAATAGCATGTTGAAGACCTGCGATTTCATTTGAGAACCTGGTTTTCACCCCTATCAAAATATAAACGTACAGAACACTCGAATTTATGTAAAACATTTATAATTTATGTAAGACACAGTCCCTCATTTCCTCAGATGACCTGCTTTATTTTTTTTTTAATGATCTTACCTTGACAAACTTACATCATCAAACCTCTTATTGGTGTTAACTTCAGACCTTCCAAAGACTGCTTTTTTCTTAAATGCAACGTTCAAACGAATACGTAAAACTTAACCTACTGGGGTTAAAACCTACTGGGTTCCTGAAAATAACTGAGCCATTTTGTTTGAATGGTGCATTACTAAAAGCAAATAAGTGTAATAATAATAAACCCACACCAAGCTCTCCGCCCGGTTCAGTCCAGGCTGACTCACAGTGATCCTCTGTGGGTTTCTGAGACTGTGGCTGTGTATGGGAGTAGAAAACTCAGGCTTTCTCCTGAAGAGCAGCTGCTGGTTTTGAACTGCTGGCCATGTGGACTGCAGTGCAGCTTATAGCCACTACACCACCAGGGCTCCTCTTAACATGGATGAGGGGTCCTTCTTATCAATGATTGGAACTCCCTTGATGGCACCTAGCCTCATTATCGCCATCTGCTTTAAGGGAATGACCTAACCAGGTCCTCCTTGATAAAAAGCACTCATGGCATATTAACGATGATGTACTTCTTTGATCGCTTTGTCCTAAACAAGCCAGAAATGGCACACTGCCTTTCGATGGAGAATCAGAGGAGTCCCTGGGCAGCATTGGGGGTAAAACACTAGGCGACTCATCTGGAGGTGGGAGGTTCGAACTCCTCCAGGGGACTCTCAGAAGGGCAGCTAGCCAGACTGTTTCCGAGAGGCCACGGTGCAGTGAAGACGCCGTGCAGACATCTTCGGAGGGAGCCCACAGGAGTCGGTATCAGCGTGAGCCCCCCTAGCTCTCTCTGCATCGCTGCCCAAGTAGGCTGCTAAGCACCGGGCCGGTACTTGGAGCCCACGGCCGCCTCCTGGAGCCAGAGATAAGGAGGTCTGACCTCAAAAAGATCCGAGTCTCACAGGACTTCGCTCAACAGCCACTGAGCTGCCTTGGAGGATGGGCCTTCTTGAAAGTTTCGGTGTACGCAGCAGCCAGTCATTTCCGTTTTGAATCTTTAGTTTCATCTGAAAAGCCATCCTGCTTATGTGGGAGCTCCCCCTTGGGCTGCCAGCCACAGGTCAGCGGTTTGAAACCACCGGCTGCTCCTGAATGAAGACCTTCTACTCCCGTCAAGAGTTCTCAAGCCAGACACCCCCAGGGGCGGTTCTATCCTGTCCGATAGTGCCACTATGCTTTGTCATCGACTTAATGGTGAGGAGTTGGAAGTTTGTTTTTGGTTTCTGCACAGATGCTTTCCTTTTCTAAACAGTCTCTTAAGTCCAACAGCATTGGCTAACTGGACAAGCCTATGGGTAGAAATTACTCTTATGTCCTGGGGTGGGGGTGGAGAGAATACTCCCTGCCAAAATGATAATGCTGTTTCTAAAGTGAATGAAGGACAAATACAGACCATTGGTACAGGGATGGATCTTGAGCTCCCACTTTTCAGAGCTCTCGGTGGCCCAGTGGTGAGGCACAGGACTCACATAAAGACAGGGCTTTAGTCTTAGAGACTCACAGGGACAATTCTACCCTGTCTCACAGGGTCACTGTCAGTTGGCATGGACCTGAAGGCTGTACAGTTTATGGTTTTTGTTTGATTGTTTGGAGGTGGGGGGGTTGGAATCTAAGGACAATTGGTTCTTATGGGGTGTGGCAGCCACCTAATCTGATGTCAGTTTGAGGATTGAGAGGGTGGACCTGAAGTCTAGTCTGTCAATCTGGAGATAGCCAATGAGATCTCCTGTGAATTCTAGGAAATCCAGCCATATTTCCCCGTTGGAGGTGAGAGAATCACAGCTCAGTCCCTTGAAGATGCTCTAATGACAGACACAAGGCTGACTCCCCGGAAGCCATTCAAGAGGGGAAGCCATATGGCCTTACCTTGAGGGAACTAAACCTCTGAAGCCAGAAAAGCCAGAGAGGCCTCTGACAGCGCTGAGATGCTTCTACCACCACTGGATACACAAGACTCATCTGCAACTACTGGCCTGTGATGGTCCTGGTGTCATTGTGTGCACCTTGTGAATTTGAAGAGGACTTTGTAGACTGGAGTTGGACATAGGGGCTGATATCCGACTGATCTTGGACTGATGACCTAGGACTGGACCGGGCTGGGATATTTCCTCAATGTTCAACTGCTCTTGTACAGAAACCTCTTTCCTACCCACATAGGAGTGTCCATGGGCTTGTTTCTCTAGTCTAACACATGGGGTGGCCCAACTTGATACCTGCCCTCATGAAGCTGTCACTGAAAATACAGGTGCTATAGCAAACTGTGGTGGGAATCAGATGGTGCCAGCCAGCAGAAAAAGTAGCGCCTGGAGTCTTAGAGACTGGTCTTAAAACAGTCTCAGTGAGATGTCCACTAAATCCATGTTGGAAGAAGCATACCATCCTCTGTGATCCAAGGATGGTAAATAATAAACTCCCACAGTGGAAGAGGGACTGGTATTAGAGCCTAAATTCTGAGCACCCTGTTTGCAGATGGCTGTAAATGATGGTGAAAGCCCACATACAACTGCAGAATGTAGAGGGGTTCCCCTTCATCCACACACCAGGGAGGTGAATGCCTTGTTACCAGGCAGAATTCATTGGAAAGTGGAACTAATGCAGATGTAATTAGGCTAAAATCTTGCATGTTATCAGTTTTCTCATTTGGTCTACTTATAATCTGTTCTGGTTTTTACCATTTTCTGTTTTCTTTTAATTTTTTAAATCCATTTACATCATATAACTTTATCTTATTTTACTTAATTTGTTTTTTACAATCCATACATCAATTATATCAGGCACAGGTGTACATAAGTTGCCATTGTTTTTTTCTCTAGACATTAGCTTTTTATTGAGCCCTTGGTATCTGCTCTTTTTTAAAAAAAAAAATTATTTCCTTGGGGACTTATACAACTCTTATCACCATCCAACCATCCATTGTATGTCAAACACATTTGTACATTTGTTGCCCTCGTCATTCTCAAAATATTTGTCTTGTTACCAGGCAGAATTGAGTGGAAAGTGGAACTAATACAGATGTAGTTAGGTTAAAATCTTGGCATGCTAATAGTGGTTTTTTCTTAAACCCTTGCTTACAGCTCCTCATTTTTTCCCCTCCCTCCTTAGACCCCTCCCTCATGAATCCTTGATAATTTATAAATTATTATTCTTTTGTCATGTCTTACACTGTCCAATGTCTCCCTTCACCCACTTCTCTGTTGTCCGTACCCCAGGGAGGAGGTTATATGTAGATCCTTATAATCAATTCCCCCTTTCTACATCAATTTGACTCCACCCTTCTGGTATCACCACTCTCACTACTGGTCCTGAAGGGATCATCTCTCCTGGATTCCCCATGTTTCCAGTTACTATCTGTACCCATTGTACATCCTTTGGACTAGCCAGATTTGTAAGATAGAATTGAGATCATGATAGTGGGGGAAGGAAGCATTTAAGAACTAGAGGAAAGTTACATGTTTCATCATTGCTACACTGTACCGTGACTGGCTCATCTCCTCCTCAAGTCTCTTGTGTAAGGGGATGTCGCTTCACCTACAGATGGACTTTGAGTCCCCAATCTGCACTCCCCCTCATTTACAGTGATATGATTTTTGGTTCTTTGATGCATGCTACCTGATCCTTTTGACACCTCGTGATTACACAGGCTGGTGTGCTTCGGACATGTGGGCTTTGTTGCTTCTGAGCTAGCTAGATGGCCACTTGTTTACCTTCAAGGCTTTAAGACCCCAGACGCTATGTCTTTTAAAAGCCAGGCACCATCAGCTTTCTTCACCACTTTTGCTTATGCACATATTTGTCTTCAATGATTGTGTTGGGAAGCTGAGCATCATGGATTGCCAATTTAATAGCACAAAGTGTTCTTGCATTGAAGAAGTACTATAAATATATGCATATAGATCTATTTCCCCAATCATATATAAATATATTTACCTATGCACATGCCTGTACTTTGAACTCCATAAGCGCCCTTTGCCTCCTGTTTTTTCCTCTATTTCCTTTTATTTTCCTCTTGTCCCACTATCACACTCAGCCTTCATTTGGGTTTCAGTAATTACATTACCTTTGATCCAGTCCTTCCAGGCCTCTCACACTCTCCTTGCTACTGATTTTGGATCACTCGCTGTTCCCTTGTCCCTGGGTTGGTCCACACCACCTCCTCTCCCCACTCCCCACCCCATGTCCCCCTGGAATCATCAGTCCTTTGTTTTCTCCTCCAGACTATTCATCCAGCCTGTCTTATCTTGATAGACCTGCAGGGTTAATAACATGCACACAAAAAAAGACACAGCAAAGCTAAGTGACAAAAGAAAACAAAATGATGACAACAACAACAAAAAAATCAATGTCCAGAAAAAAAATTTTTTTACTTGTTTATTTTTTTCTACTTTATGTGCTTTCTTTGCAATTATGGCTCTCTGGAGTTTTGTTACTATTCCTGGGGGGGAGGGGAAGTCCTGTATGCTTTATGTGAAATAGTCTATAGAGACAGTAACTGAATGAATCATTTCTTATGGTTATGGCAGGGGGAGTTGGGGGAGATGGGGAACTAATACTGTGTACAAGAATGAAGAGAATGTTCTAGCATTAATTGTATGGATGCCTGCACAATTTGTTTTACTGTAATTGAATTGTATGGAATATAAATCATGTGAATAGAATGGTTAGCTTTATTTTTAATTCCATCGCAGAGACCCTAGGGCACAATTCTGCGTTCCCTATAGTATTTCTGTGGGTCCAAATCAATTCCATGCCTCGGAACATGGTATGAAGAGTAGCTGATCTAATAAAGATCTCTGAAAAAGTTGGTCAGTTTTACAGTGGTTTGTTCGTAATAGAATGTGTAACTAATCCTTCATGAATTAAATTTGACTTTCCCTTGTGCCATTTCATATGCTGCATGGGTTTCTCTTCTGGCATTCGAAACTAGTTCCTTGCCTTTTGAAGTGGAGTAAGCCACCTTGACCCTACCATGCTTGGGTTAAGGGTTTTGCCTCCTTATCATGAGATTCATCGTTAATAAATGATTGCAGTGCTACTTTACTGCCCTGAAAATTAATGTCATTACTGGACAACTAGCTGCCAGACCTCGGAAAGAGAACGCCCCTCGTGGCCTCTTAAAATTAGGCTGAGCAAAGACTGTAAATTCCGAGGATTATTTATCATTCCAAATGCACAGTGGGAACTTATTCATCAAACAAATATTTCACAAGTTCCCACTTATTAAAGAAACAGAAAGGAATATATATGTATGTATGTATATTCACACATGTATTCTACCTTACGTTTTAGTACACTAGTAACCAACATTGACATTTCTTTTCTTTTTTTTTTTTTTTTGACATTGTCTTTGATGTTATGATTTCTACTGTAAAGATCAGTCATTCCTCTGGAGTCTTGCAGATAATGTTTTGGGTGCACGTTTCTCTTTAGCACTTGGAGATGGGAATCAGAATTGCATTGTCTGGTCTCTAGTCTCTGTTAAAAAAACACATATCCTAAAAAGGGTTGTGAACGGCAGGCACTTCGACATCTGAAAAGGGACAGTGAGCCTTTCACCTATCATGAAGCATAAGGTGTGGTCCTTGTGATTTCGAACAGCGAACAGCGTGGTTGCTTCTGAAGCTTCTCTGAAGGCGGGAGGTGCTTGTCCAGGGGGGTGTGATGGGGTGGGGTAGACTCCGTGTTCTGCCCCAATCAGCTTGATAATTACATCTTGGATGAGGCTAGCCCAGCGGTCCCTGCGGGGGCACCTGCAGCGCTTCTTTGGTGATGCATATGGAGGCTAGCCACGAAAAAGTTAACAGGAGGCGGTTTGAGCGCCAGCTTCTTAAAGCACACAATGCCACTCTCAAGTTGGGTCTTGTTCAGCGTGGCCATACCCAAGATTCCGAAAGAGAAGTCGTAGTACATGTTTAGTCACGGAGGGGGGAGGGGGTGGGGGGAAGTTTAATGCTTTGATGAAAAGAGCGGCTAAATGCCAGTCCATAGCTTTATGATTGTCCAAATCATCGAAGGTAAACCTGCTGAGTTGTTTGGTTTTGTTTGTTTCTGGTGGTTTTGATAGATCAGTCTCCTATTTCATCAAGGCCTGAAGATTTTACCGCCACGATGAACTTGCATTTGGTTGCCAGACCCTCCTCGGTGGAAGGAGGCTATTTTTAATCATCTGGCTTAACCATGATACACCCCAGTTCATCGTGGGTACAGGAAGCCCTCCTGGTCCACGCCGGTTTGTGAGGGTTGTGTGTCTACAACGCCTCCATTGTTGTTGCTCTTTCTGTCTGGTGTTTTTTTCTTTTTAGTAGGAATGCTCTTTCCCTCTTCTTCTCCCCCACCTTATATTTAAAGTGTCTAAACTTGGGACAGGTGGCAAGGAAGCTGAACGACCTTTCCTCCGAGGGGGCCTACGGGTGACATTGCTCCCTTGGATCTCGTCTCTCCCTCACCGTCTCACCACGCATCCACACCACACAGCAGACACCCGTCCGCTTTCTGGAAGGCACAACGGAGGCTGGCCAGGGAAAGAAGCCTCCGCAACCTCCCACTAGCAGACAGCAGGAGAGCATCCCTGCATCAAGGTCAGCAGTCGGGAACCCCCAGGAGAAGGGCGAGGATTCCTAATCCCAGGCATTTCAGAAACCCCCAGAAGTTTGTCCTACCCCGTCCTGCGGTGTCCCTGTGTCGGCACCGGAGAGCCATAGGAAAGTGGTCAGACTGTGCGCCTTGTCAAAGCCGAAAAGCCTGTCAGAGGGGGAAAACCAAGGCAGGCCATCCCATTCTGCCTCTCACAGGTCTCGGTATGCGTGCCATGGCCTGTTAGACTATGCAGGCCACCGCAGCACGGGTCTTCCTTAAGAATGAGGGGAAGAATGCTGATGCCGTAAGTCATCCCAACACCATTATCACTCAACAAATTCACCTTGGAATGTTGTAGACTATGAGTATCACATTGCCTGATCAATTTCCCAATATAAAATCCCACACGCATATATCTCTATCACTGTATCTTTCTACCTATCTATACACACACACACACACACACACACACACACATATTTTTTTTTTCCTGATGCAGAATCCAAGTAAGAACTACCCATTCCGTTTGGTTTCCCTGTCTTTTCCGGTTCTTTTGTTCTTGAGAGCAGCCCCTGTGCTTTCCATCCTCATGCTTCTTTCATTTTCTGAGCTTTCCAGGTTTAGCTCAATCAGTACTTACTTGGGCGCTTCTGTAGGACACAGGGCACAGGGGGGCATGAATGTCCGTCGGTGTTTCTGAGGCAGTTTGGACATCTGGGTCTGAAAGGGCTATGGAGCTGGATGCCCCCTTCTATGGTGCTTAGGGTGGCAGGGGGACAAACAGACTCCTTGGCCCCTAACAGTGACCATGCTGGGTTTCGGAGGCCAGCAGTCGTCTTGGGAGCAGAGCCTCATCATTCTTCAGTGGAGCAGCTGGTGGGTTTGAACCGCTGGCCTTGCGGCTCACAGAGCAGCGCTTCCCTGGCAGCGCTATCAGGGACCCTCGTTGCCAACTTAGGAGATCGACACTGAGTTTTCCTTGGTGCTCTTGACAGCTCTTTCCACTCCTCCTGACTTCATTTACACCTCAGCCTACCGTCCTAAAGAGGCAGAAATACTCAGAGGAAAAAGCATGCCATAAACTTCTTAGGGACTAAAAATCGGGGTGTCATGGTTAAATTTTCTGGACCCCAGATGGGACACTTCGGCAAACTAGCATTTGAAACTAGTTCCTTGCCTTTTGAGGTGGAGTATGCTGCCTTGACCCTTCCATGATTAGGTTAAGGGTTTTCCCTCCTTATCATGAGATTCATCGTTAATAAATGATTGCAGTGCTACTTTAATGCCCTGAAAATCAATGTCATTACTGGACAACCAGCTGCCAGGCCTCGGAAAGAGAACGCCCCTCGTAGCCTCTTAAAATTAGGCTTAACAAAGACTGTAAATTCTGAGGATTATTTATCATTCCAAATGCACAGTGGGAACTTAATCATCAAACAGATATTGCACAAGCTTCTACTTATTAAAGAAACAGAAAGGAATATATATGTATGTACGTATATTCCCATATGTATTCTACCTTACATTTAATACAGTGGTGAACTGACATCCACATTGTCTTTTATGGTTCTGATTTCTACTGTCAAGATCAGTCACTGTTTTTCTTGTTGGTGTGAGATGTTGGGCAGATGTACGCCCAAGGCTAACCCTGGACTTCCCAGTGACTCCTCTTTTGCATATGATATTTCCTCCTCTTCCCTCCCTTCTTGGCTGATGTCCTTCATTTGCATGGCCCTTAAGAACCTGCCCCTGTCGCTAAGGCTTGTGGCCTTGGCACGGGTACCATCATCTGCCATGTCTCGACCACCACAACCGAGGTTGATCCCAATTCCTAATAAAGCAAGAAATAAAATACACTGGGACATGCCCTCACAGAGGGGTCACGGGGAAAGGAAGAGCCAAGCAGGGCACAGCACAACCCCAACGAAACACATACTATTATTCCTTTGCTTCCTTGAGGCTTCTTCACGCCCGACTGCCATGATCCCAGTGTTGCCTTTCACTGCGGTCTAGACTGAAGCACGTGCACAGGTACAGATAAGAGATAAGAGCTTATAGCACTCGGAATCCAGGGGCAGAAAGGGGAGTCTCCATACCAGAAGGGAAGGTGGTGAGAGGAAGGGGGAACCGATCACAATGATCGACACCTAGCCATACAACACACCCTCCAGGGGGGACAAACAGCAGAAGCCATTGGGGGGGGGAGGAGATAGCATATTGTGTAAAATATGAAAATAATAATAATTTGTAATCCATCAAGAGGTCTCACGGGTGGTGGGAGAGGGAGGGGGAAAAGAGGACTGGATACCAAGGCCTCCATAGAAAGTCAGTATCTAGAAAAGAATGATGGCAGCATCTGTACAAGTAGGCCGGATACAGTGGATGTATGGATGGTGATAACAGCCCCCAATAAAATGATCTTTTAATTTACAAACAAAAGGCACCCAACGTGCTGCCTCTGAGTGGATTTTGACTGACTGTGACGCTCTTGGCTGGAGCACAGCTCACTGCCCCTGTGGTGGATGTCTGAGGCTGCCGATTTTCACCGGAACAGAAAACCTTTCTCTTCCTCACAGAACCAGTGCTGGTCCCGCACGGCTGCCCTTGCCGTGAGCAGCTGGTGGAGCACTCCACCAGCCAGACTCCTTCTCACCAGAGAGGGTGGGTCCCAAGGGACAGCCTGTGCCTTGCTGGCTGCTGACTCACTGTCCCAAAACAGGCAAGCCGGAACCTAGTGGAGACACAGCGATCACGTGTGTCCACATCATTTGCATGTAGCCAGGACACACAGCGCGGGTCCCTGTAAATCCCCAGGCAAGTTTATGGACCCATCGCTGCGTCCACGGAAGTCCTGTTAGTGGTGGCCACCTCCAGAGCCCGGTCTCTGTGCTCCATGTCATTACGCCAAACCCTTTCATATTCCTGCGGTGAGATTGGTATCTCCGGGTCCCTCTGCCTGGGATCACTGTGTTTCATCTGCCATGTGACATGATTGCCATCTACTAGGCCTGCACCTTACCCCAAGCATTTCCCTTTGGCTGGCCTGAGAACTGCCCGTGGTGGAGCGGTTGATTACAAGGGAGGAGGGAATGGTTGAGAGATGGAGTCTGGAGATAGTGCCTGCCTCTGACTCTTGCCCCAGTACCGTCCGACCACCCTCTTGTGTTTTGAGGCTCCTCTCAGGAATCTGACTTGGGGGAGCCGGGCATGTGGGTCAGGGAGACTGCAATTTGGAGCTTAACCCCTCATTTAGGGGTCTTTGGACTTTGGGGGAAAACCATGGCTCGCTGTGGGCTTCCTGCTCTTCCCGGAAGACGTGAGTGAAAAAAGGAAAAGCCAGCCCGATGCTCCAGGAAACGTCGGCTTGAGTTTTATGCCAAGAGCCGCCAAAGTTAATGTGCTGAGCAAAGCAGGGGATTTTTCTCCCCACACCCCACCTCAAAAGCAAACAAACAAACAAACAGACTGGTTTGCCTACTTATACTTCTCAGTTTCCCCGCGTGCTTGTCGTCTTCCTGTCACAGCCTCCATCGCCTCCCTTTACAGCCCTTTCATTTTCTCCCCATCTTTCTCCTCCTCCCTTCGCCTCCCCCCCACTACCTCCCACCCCCATAAAGAAGCCCTGTGCAAATGAAGGTGGGGGTGAGGAGCAGTGGGGCTCCCCATCAGCCCCCCCCCCCGACTCTGCAGACCACGCAAGTGTCTGCGCACCCTCTCTCTGCCCCAGGTGGGGCTGCCTCACCCCACGTGGTTCACCCGGACATCTGCTTGGCCCCCGGGCTCTGTTAGCCATTTCACGTGGAGCAGTGGTCCCACGTGACCCTTTCATATAGTTCCTCGTGTGGTGGTGACACACACCCCCAACCATAAAAGTATTTTCATTCCTATTTCATCACTGTCATTTTGCTGCTGTGATAAATGTGTGAAAGGGTTCGACCCCCAAAGGGGTCTCGACCCACAGGTTGAGAACCACGAAGCACGTTCACTCTCTGCTGCTTGGGCGGGGGGGGGGGGGGGGGG
>PVJH01022930.1:0-35796 GCA_004026705.1 Nesogale talazaci
TTCAGTGGCTGCCATACTGCATTGTGCTAAGGCCATCCCAAATCAACCAGCACTCCTACCAGAGTGCTCAGTGAATCTCCCTGGGAATCCAAGTCAAGATGGGGGCTTTATGTCTTTAAGAAGGCGAGTACATTTCTGTGGGTAGGAAAACAGGAAGGAGCAATCTCCCATTGGGAAAAGGCGCTTAATAATACTTGACCCAGGCCATGTACTAGAGACTGCTGGGTCTTTAGCCGCTGTCCTTTCCGGGCCCACAACATCCTTTATAGGCCATGTGGCAGTTACATAATGTACCGTCAACTTGAGCAAAGGGGTGAAGTCTGTCAATCAGGTTATAGCCAATGAGGCCACCGGATGGGCCTGAGGATTCTGGGAACTCCTGACTTCCTCCCTGGAGGTGGGACACCCTTTCTCCCTGTGAGGCATTCCTGTTGACGAGCTACATGGAGTTAAGCTAATGGAGCCAGAGCCTTGGAGCGGGACCAGACACATGGAGTGGAGACCCACGTCAGCGTGGAGATGCTTCCACTGCCACTGGATCCTAAGGACTTTCTACCCACCGATATGTCTTCTTCCTGCACCTGGGGTCATGGCATGTGCTGTGTGAGTCTGAAGCGGAATTCAGAGACTGGTCTTGGACACAAGGGCTAATATTGGACTTAATGGACTTGATTTTAACTGGGCTGGGATGTTTTCTTAATGTACAATTACTCTTGGATATAAAGCTCTTACACATCTATGAGCATCTATGAGTTTATTTCTCTAATCAACCAGGACCTGAGGTGGAAACCCCACTAAGGGAACCGGGCTTTACCTCAAACCCACTTATAATCCTTGGACTTCAAGCTGAACGCCCCCAGGGGGGCAAGCCGCGGATGGCCGCTATCCCAAAGGTATAGACAGGAAGTCACTGGACTTTGGTTTGAATCCCTTGCTTTCAGGGTATCCCATGAGGGTGGGCTGGGACTATCATATGCTTATTAGTTTAATGCCATCTTTGCTTTATTACGCCACGCATTAATTCTGATAGTTGTGGTTCTGCCGCTGTCAATGAATATTATTGAAAAAATTTTCCCTATTATGGTCCCCATTGTTGGTGTAAACATAAGGATTTAATCTGCACAAGCCAATAACTCATGTCCTTTTCTCAATTTTCAAAAAATACTTTCCTAATCATTTTATTGTTATAAAATTCACATACTCTCCACAGTTCAGTCGCTTTTAAAAAGAGTTATATCGGGCTGAGCCCCGGTGGCGTAGTGGTTGTGCGCGGGACGGCAGCCCAGTGGGTTGGAGGTTCAAATCCAGCAGCAAGGTTGGGCCTCCTACTCCCACCACCAGAGGGCAGTGATGCTCCCCAAAAAAACAAAGCAACAAAAAAAGAGTTGTATCTATATCATCACAATCAGTTCTAGGGCTCCCTCCCCACTCCTGCACTCATTATTTGCCCCCCAGTTCCCCTCAATCTCCTTTCCCACCCCCATAGCATACGGTTTAAGATACAGTTGAGAAAAGAAGGGTACGCAAGTATAACCCAGCTGTGAACTGAAACCCTTGAGTTGTTCCTGCGTACAGATTGAATTCTCAATGATGAGCTTTGCTGACATTGAGCAAGAGGATTGGTGCCAGTGGAAATTTCCCTATCGCATTCCTTACCAGGGAAGACCCTTGTCCTTCAGATGACATGGCACATACCACGTTAATGCGGAGAGGTCATGGGGATAGTAAATATATGGTGGCTCTGGGCCCCCGTTTATTGACACCCTCTAACACAGGGATCCTAACCAAGGTCCATTGACGCCAACTCCCCAGTCTTGGGTAACTGTGTTGTTTCTTCTCTCATCAGGGAATCTTGTGGGAATCAGAAAGATTTCTCTCAGGTTATTTCCCCCAATATTATGCCAAATTTAAGCTGCTTGCTACACGAGGCATACGATTGATTGCCCCTGGAGGTCAGCCGAAGTAGGTCAGGAACTACTTTCAGGGTTATTAGCTGTGTCAGTCTGGGTGGGCTAGAGAAACAAATACATAGACTCACATATGGATATAAGGAAAAGGTTTATATACAAGAGGAACAGGACATTGAGAAAACAGCCCAGCTCAGTCCAGTTCAAAGTCATAAGTCCAATATTAGCCCAGATGCCTGAAATCAGTCTATAAAGTCTCCTTCCGACTCACAAAGTCACAGGTCAGTGGGTGCAGAGTCTCGACACTGGCAGGGGTCTCCCCATGGCTCCTCACTTCCAGGGCTCAGGGTCCATCAACAGCATCCAGTGGTGGCAGAAGCAACTCACCACTGACAGGGCTCCCCCCGTGGCCTCTCCAGCTTCAGAGGTCTGGCTCCATCAGGGCAAAGCTGTGTGGCTTCTCCTCTGGCTCCCCAGACGCTGCTATCTTGTCTTGTCTATGATTCATCGGCTCTGAGACTAACTCCCAACAACTGGGAAAGATAGCTTCTCATCTTCGCGAGGGAAATATCGTGAGATTTCCCAGAAGTCTCAGGAGAAAGCCATCCCCACACGGAGGCCTCATTGGCTACTCACTGGCTATCTCCAGATTAACAGGCTAGACTCCACCCCTACATTTCAGTCATGAAATTAACATAAGCACATGACTGCCACATTAGCTATCCACCACAATCAGTATAGCCTGTCCCACCACGAAGGAGGTCCACTCACTCCTGATAAGCTTAGCAGTAGAGATTTTCCTTGTAGGAGACAGGGAGACCCCAAACTTTAGGAGTGAATCTCCCTAATGGTTCCAGAAATTAGAGGCCTTTGTGTGTCCCACCAAAGATAGAAACAACCACCTACAGTTAATGAGTCATCCCCCAGAAAGCTTTAGTTAATTCACCCCCCCACCCAAGGACAAGAGGGCAGGCTGCAACTATCAAGAATCTTAGAATCGCCCAACTCAACTCCAGTAACCTCCCCCTCCCATTACATCTCCCCTGGTTTGTCCCATTCCTGACTGTGACCTATGGATAGCCCCTCCTGATGACGTGTCTTTATCTGTAACTATTGGGCTCAGATGTCCCCCCAAAAAAGATTATTTTAGCTTGGTGAAATGTAAATCTCCCTCATACCTTCTCTCCATGCCGACCACCAGATGGAGCTGAGATGAGCATGCTACCATGGTATGTGTCTGACTCTTATGATCTCCTTCTCTCTCTCTCATGCTCTCTGTAACTTCCCTATAATAAATAATAATTATCGCTGTACAACTGCATCTAGCGAAACTGTGATGTGAGGATCAGAGGCTGGTGTCCTCCGACAGAAGCTCAGTCTTTGTTTTTTGGAATCTCAGTCTTAAGTCCAAGGGCTACAAGTAGTTTTGAGGTAGGGCCCAGTTCATTCAATGGGTTTTCCACGTCACGTTCTTCTGGTGTGGCCTATTGGGGATGCCAGGTTCCCCATAAGGTCAGTGTCTAAGTTCATCATTGTGTTTAGTCCATGGTATGGTTTACAGAGGCTCGAACAGAAATGAGTTCAAAAGTGCCTACTCAGGACTGACTGTTTTAAGTTCTGTATCATTAGTTAAATTAATGACACTATCAATATGCTGCAGGGAGATGATCGATAATGTTCTCTAACATAAAGTGACGATGACGTATCTAAAGTGAACAAAAGATATACACCATAGGTATATGAATGAATTCGGGGTTTGCACTGAATTCTAGCCCCAATCTAAGACCAATGATTTCTTATCACATGGCCCTGCTTCATGCTCGCTCTTGTGAAGCGCTCACTGAAGGTCTAAGTGTGAGAGCAAAGTGTGGTGAAGAAACTAGCGGCTGCTTGGTTGTGTCTGGGCTCTTAAAGGTTTGACTTTGAACAATCAACCATCTAAGTGAGGCATCAATAAGTCTACATGGGGGCTGAGCCCTGGTGGCGTAGTGGTTGTGCGCGGGACTGCGGCCCACTGGGACGGAGGTTCAATTCCAGCAGTGGGGCTGGGCCTCCTACTCCCACCACCGGAAAGCAGTGATGCCCCCCCCAAAAAATAAATAAACAAGTCCACATGGAAGAAGCACACCAGTCTGTGTGATCCAAGGGTTATAAAGAATATAATTCGGGCTGAGCCCCGGTGGCATAGTGATTGCGCACGGGACTGCGGCCCACTGGGATGGAGGTTCGATTCCAGCTCCACGGAGCAAAGGCTGGGCCTCCTACTCCCACCACCTGGGGGCAGGGATGCAAAAAAACAAAAAAAAGAATATAATTCAAACCCCCAAAAAGGAAATGGCATTAGATCTTAAATTGTGAACATGTGGTTTTCAGAAGGCCATGGATGACAGTAGAAACTCAAAATCCAGTTGCAGGGTTCCTGGATAAATTAAGCTTCAAGTGAATCTCCTTGGACCGTAGTGAAAGGACATGAATAGCCTTGCTAGCAGGGAGATAATTGTAAAGTTGACATAGTTAGGTTAATATGTGATATTATTATTTGATCTCCCTTTAAAATCCCATTTAGTCCTCCCCCCAACTATCATGATCCCAGTTCTACTTTACAAATTCAGCTGGACTGGAAGTGGAACATTCGTACAGATGGGAACTGGAAATATGAGGAACCCAGGACAGATGAACCCCTCAGTAGTGAGAGTGGAGTTACCGGAGGGTGGAAGGAAGGTGGGGTAGAGAGGGGAGGCCAATTACAAGGATCTACACATAACCTCCAATCTGGAGGGCAGACAGTGGAGGAGACGTCGAGGGGTGCAAGATATGACGAAATAATGATTTATAAAGTACTGAGGGTTGGTGAGGGAGGGGGGAGCTGGGAGGGAGGGGAAAGGCCGATATCAAGGACTCAAGATGGAAAGCAGGTATTTGGAGACTAATGACGGCAGCAGGCATGCGAAGGTGGTTGGCACAGTATATGTATGTATGTATTGTGGTAAGTGATGTATGAGCCCCGATAAAATGACTTTTTAACAACCCCATTTACATTGTGTGTGTGTGTGTCGGGGGGGGGGGGCATCACTGCCACTGGTAGTTGTGGGCACTACCCAGTGGCGCTCCTGAGAGGCGCCGCTGGATTTGATCCGCCAAGCCCACGGGCCGTAGTTCTGCACTCAACCACTTACGCCACAGGGGCTCAGCCCATTTAAAAGTTGTTTCAAACCCAGAACAAAAAAAATTATATCACTGTGAATGTGGGGGAGGGGGCAGAGTGCAGATCCAAAACCCATCTGTAGACAATTGGACACCCCCTTACAGAAGGGTCACAGGATTAAAGGAGCCAGTCAGAGTGCAGTATAGCTCTGATGAAACATACAACGTCCCTCTAGATCTTTAATGTTTCCTTCTCCACCTCCCCCCACTATCATGACCCCAATTCTACCTTACAAACCCCGCTCTACCACTGCATACAGGGAAGAGCTCACAACACAGGGAATCCAGGGCAGAGAAGCCTCTCAGGCCCAGTAATGAGAATAGTGATAGCAAGAGGGTAAAGGGAAGGTGGGGAGAGAAAGGGAAACCAATCACAATGATATACATATAACCCCCTTCCAGGAGGACAGACAACAGAAAAGTGGTTGACGTAAGACATGGAAAAAATTTATAGTGTGGGACTGTGCCCCACTGGGATGGAGGTTCACTTCCAGCAGCGGCTCCACAGGAGCAAAGGCTGGGCCTCCTATTCCAACCACCAGAGAGCAGTCATGCCAAAAAAAAAAAAACAAAAAAAATTTTTTAAAAGTGTATAAGTCATCAAGAGTTCATGAGGGGGGCTGAGCCCTGGCGGCATAGTGGTTGAGTGCAAGATTGCGGCCCACTGGCTTGGCGGTTCAAATCCAGCAGCTGCAAGGCTGGGTAGCTCCCACGACCACCAGAGGGCAGTGATGCCCAAAAAACAAAAAACAAAACAACAAAAAAGAATTCATGAGGGAAGTATGGTGGGGGAGGGGGAAAATGAGCTGATACCCAGGGCTCGAGTAGAAAGAAAATTTTGATCCATTGTATGCATGTATGGATTGTGATAAGAGCTATAAGAGCCCCCAATAAAATGATTTTTTAACTTTTTATTTTTTTTATTTTTTTAGGCATCACTGCCCTCAGGTGGTGGGAATAGGAGGCCCAGCCTTTGCTCCTGGGAGCTGGAATTGAACCTCCAACCCAGTGGGCTGCAGTCCTGCGCACAACCACTACGCCACCGGGGATCAGCCCTTTTAACTTTTTTTTTTTTTAATTAGGCATCACTGCCCTCTGGTAAAATGATTTTTAAAAAAAACTTAGTGTTTTTTTTTTTTTTAATTAAAGACATCCATCCATTGTGTCAAGCACATTGGTACATTTGTTGCCATCATCAGTCTCAAAACATTTGCCTTCTACTTGAACCCTTGGTATCAGCTCATTTTCCTTCCTCCATCCTTGCATGCCCCCCCACCCCCCCACCATGAATCCTTGATAATTTTTTTTTTTGGTATCACTTCTTTCCGGTGGTGGGAGTAGGAGGCCCAGCCCCACTGCTGGAATTGAACCTCCGTCCCAGTGGGCCGCAGTCCCGCGTACAACCACTACGCCACCGGGGCTCAGCCCCCGAATCCTTGATAATTTATAAATTATTTTGTCATGTCTTATACTGACATCTTCCTTCATCCACTTTTCTGTAGTCTGTTCCCCAGGAAGGAGGTTATATGTAGATCCTTAAAATTGGTTCCCGCTTTCTACCCCCCCTTTCCTCCACCCTCCCTAAAGGGATCATCTGTCCTGGAGTCTCTGTGTTTCCAATTCCTATTTGTACAAGTGCACATCCTCTGGTCTAACAGGATTTCTAGGGTAGAATTGGGATCATGATGGGGGTGCAGGAAAGCATTTAGGAACTAGAGGGAAGTTCTAAGTTTCATCGTTGCTACATTGCACCCTGACTGGCTCGTCTCCTCCCCATGACCCTTCTGTAAGGGGCTGTCCAGTTGTCTACAGATGGGTTTTGAGTCCCCAATCGGTACTCCCCCCGTCATTCACAGTATGATTTTTTGTTGCTGTTGTTCTTTGATTCCTGATACCTGTCACAGACTGGTGTGCTTCCTATAGGAGGGCTTTGTTGTTTCTCAGCTAGATGGCCGCTTGTCCACCTTCAAGCCTTTAAGACCCCAGATGCTACATCTTTTGATAGCCGGGTACCACCAGCTTTTTTACATTTGCTTATGCACACATTTGTCTTCAGCAATCGTGTCAGGAAGGTGAGCATCGTGGGATGCCAGTTTAATAGAACAAAGTGTTCTTGCATTGAGTACTTGAGTGGAAGCACAAATGGTTTTAAAAAGATGTAAAGGACAAATCCATGGGGATTAAGTCTCTGGTGAATCCCTTCTGACCACAGACCAGCTATGGGTACAGCCTTGCTGTCATGGAAAGTGTACTGGAAAGCGACGATTGCAGATGTGGTCAGGTTAAAAGGTAACACCTTACTTATCCTTTCATCTCCCTCTTGACCCACTTTAAATGTTTTATTTTGGGGGGGGGGAGGGGGCAGCACTGCCTCTGGTGGTCCCAGGCGCTACCCAGTGCTGCTCCTGAGAGGCGCTGCTGGATTTATGTTTTAGTTTTTAATATTTCCTCCTTCCTTTTTGATTGAGGTTTTTGTCTTGCCATTATGCATTCCCATATATGCAATCCAGGATAAGTAAATTTACAGAGGCAGTAAGGGACCTGCTCCCAGATTTCAGCTGGTGTCACCCAGTCCCTGAGCAGTCCCTACCTAGAATATGGAGCCTTGTAAATATATGCTTCAGTGAAAACAAGTTAAAACGAGTTCATGAAAAAACTTTCTTAGTCACCAGAGTTCTTTCCTGCCCATTCTCCTGGGGAGCAGAACTCGGGGGCCAGGAGGGTCAGTGGCTAGGTCAGGCAAAAACCAGGCCTCCCACCCCTGCACCCCTCCCGCTCCCTCCAGTGGCGCTGCAGGCCAGCAGTGGGGCCACCTGGCTTGGGAAGCTTTGCCAGCTGTCTCAAGCAGCTGACCAAGAAGCAAAGAAACGGGCTGGGACAAAGCAGTAACGTAAAATAGAAACCAGTTTTATTCTCTGGAAGAAGCGGGAATCAATCGCCGGGGGCAGCAGCTTTGGCCACGAGGCTGGTGGGAACACGGAACAGCGCGGGGGCAGAGCTGGGGTCAGAGGAAGCCCTGGTACTCCTGCAGGGCAGCTGCCCCTTTGGTCTCCTTCCAACCCTGGGCCTGGGGCCCTGGTCCCTGCCAGAGTGGCCTGGCACCTGGTCTCTCTCCCTGAGCCGCCCCGGGCTACTTCCAGGCACATGATACTATGACCAACCAGCCAGCATGTCAACGGGAGGCCTGGGCCACATGCTGACCAAGACCCTGGAGAAGGGGCTGTTCTAGGGAGGGCCGACAGGGTGTGGGCCCTCCTTCCTTCCTCGGTAGCCCCCACACCCTCCCTTCGTGGGTCACGCCTGGCCACCCTTCAGTCTGGTCCCCTGGGCAGAGCCAGGGACACCACTCCAGTCACTGGCGGGCGCCCGAGCCCGAGGTGGGTCTGCCAGCGGGGCCTGTTGAGGCGGCCCCTGGACCTGCCTGCACCGGGCTCCCTCCTACCCGGAGGCACGCGTGGGCGCCAGGGCTGCACAAAGCGCGCGAGGCGGCGCCAGGGGGGCGGGCAGGCCTCCTTCTGCCCACAGGTCCTCCAGGCAGGGCGAGGACATCACCCCACCCTTGTTGGATGGATGGGCTCCAGCGATCCCTTCGGAAGGCCCTCTGGCTCTTCGGAGGAGCCTCAGCGCCTGCAGAGTGGGGAACAAGTGCTCGGTCAGCCGGCTTGCTTCCCCGCCACCGTGTGCCCCCGTGCTTCCTGCCCTCTCTCTAGGCAATATTTTTGTTACAGGTCACCCTGGGATGCCCTCAGCACCTTTATTTCTATAAAACAAAAGAGCAATACTTCTGTACGTTAAGACTGTCGGGGTGGAGGGCACCACCGCGACGCCCAAGCTTATCCGGATATAGCTTAGTGAACGTGCCTAGATGACGCCTAACAGATGTTCAGTGGGCTGTGCCAGGCGTTTGGTGTGCGGGGTGACAGGCAGCCCCCACCCTCCGGGTGGGTCCCAAGGCTGAGGCCTGCAGGCTGACAACTCTCAACTCCTGTACCTGTGTGACCTGGCTCCCCATTCTTTGACTTGATCAGGACTTCACATGTGTATTTATAGTCAGTATTATAGTTTGCTCTTTATAAATGCACACTTTAAAGCTCACAGAAAGGAAGCAGAATTAATTTGGCGGCGGGGAGCTATGGCCATTTTAATATACAAGTTACACTTTGGCCTGAAGTAGGACAGGAAGGGGTGAGTACCCTTTGTTTAGATTGGGGCTGACTGTGGCTCCGGGGAGCCCAGTCGGGGTGCCCCATGGGATGTGTTAGGAAGCAGTCGCTTTCAAATGGAGGGCTGCAAATTCTCTCACTCGCCGACTGTGGCCAAGAACGGAAAGCTCCGGGCCTAAAGAAATCTGCTAGGCAAACAGTCTGCTGGCCCCTTGAGATGGGTGCTCTCCCTCCCACCAGCTGGGATGCCGTATGCAGCCCTCTGGGCGGGCAGAGGGGCGGGTGGGCTTGCTCACTTGTGGTGGGCTGGGCAGCAGGAGCCCAGGAGGTGGCAGCCCGCCTGTTCCAGGTTCCAGTCGAACATCTCCAGCACTTTGTGGCACTCGCCCCGCGGCCGCAGACCCAGCCCAAAAAGCTGCTCCACCTGCAGGGCAGAGGGCAGCAGCATGGGGCCCACTGGGTGGGGGCAGGGATGGGGGCGGCAGAACCAGTCTTCAGGGTCCCTAAATACCAGATTAGGCGGGAGGTGGCGGTGGTACCTTCAGATACTGGGCGGCCCTCTGCACACTCCAGCCGTGGCTCTGCAGGGCGGCCTGGCACTCCTCGGTAGTGACCCCATGCACCATGGCCTGCAGCTGGGCACACCCACCCCATCAGCACCGTGTGGGCCCTTCTGTGGGGCCCCCCAGCCTTGTGCACCCTGCGTGCAGCAGGCCCGGTGCTCACCATCTGCATCTTGTCTGCAGGTCGTCCAGCCTCTGGCCCGTCCCCAGCACAGCCCCTCTGTGGCAGCCGGGCAGCAGCCCTCAGGGCCGGTGGGCCGGCCCCTGGGTTGCTGTTGTTGGCGGAGAAGTTGGCTTTGGGGTCTGGTGCGGCCTGAGGCATAGGTCGCACAGTGGCAGTGGGGGCGGCAGGCGCCGGGGTGCTGGGAGGCGGCAGCAGCAGGGGCCCAGGCAGGGGGGCCGGCTCTTCAGGACTCTGGGCCTCCCGCAGGTAGCGCTGGTACAGCTCCAGGTAGGGCGGGCGCTCGGGCAGCAGATAGTAGTGGGTGCTGCTGATCTTTTTGCCGTCTCGGACGATGGGCAGGATGCAGGGGCCAGCCCGGGGGCCGGGGGCCTGGATCACCTGGGGTGTGGCGTACTTGGGGTCGGAGGCAAAGCTCTGAGTCGTGGGCATGGTCTTCCCAGGCGAGCTTGAGAGGCGGAATGACAGCGGGGAGCTGCCAGGGGGTACCAGGGGGCTAGGGGTCCTGGAGCCTTGTGGGGACAGGGGCTCCCGAGGGGGCACCCGGGGAGGAGAAGCAGGTTCAGGCCACCGCCCCACCTCCTCCTCCACAGAGGGGGCAGGAGACAGCTCCCCTCGTGGGCGGGTGGGCCGCGGGGGAATGGGTACCCGGGGAGGCACCTGGGGTTTGTCGTCGCCCGGTGGGCTGGGCGAGGGGGCCAGCGAGCCTGAGCCGGGGGGCACCTGCAGTTGCCGCATGCACTCCTGCTGCAGGGCCTGGAAGATCTCTGCTGTCTGGGCCGAGCTGGGCGGCTGGCCCCCACCCTGGGGCGGGAGGAAGAGGTTATCCTCCAGGGGTGGGGGCCGCCCCGCCTGCTCAGGCACGAAGGCGTAATTGGTCTCGCCCTGGCTGGGCTCGGCAGAGACCTCTGTGCCCACCAGAGTGCTGTTGATGGAGCAGACCTCAAAGTCATCTTCATCTCGGGCCACATCGTCGTAGGCCGGAGGCGGGGGTAGCGGGCGCGCATCCCAGTCCACCACGGGCGTCGGGTGCAGGGGCCGGGGCAGTGCCCGTGTGGGGCTCTGGGGCGGGGTCTTGTCCAGCAGGGAGCAGGCATCCATGGCCAGCTGTGCCAGGGAGAGTGCACAGAGGGGTGGGGCCGGTGCTGCAGGCTCCTCTCCGAAGTCGATGAGCGTGACCTCGCCTGCGCCACTCCGGCTGGTCTTGGTGCCCGGCACCCGGGCGGACGGCTTCCCCAGCCACAGCCCTCGCGGCAGGCAGGGCTTGCGCAGGCCTGGTCTCCTGAAGTCGCTGCACAGGGGGTCTTGGTCCCCGCTCACAGGGTCATAGGTTGGCTCTGTGACGTAAAGGGAGACCCCAGCAGGGAAGCCAGTCAGGTGGTGGCGAGGGAGGGGCGGGCAGGGGTGGAGAAGGAAGCCAGCTTCTCCCACCAACTCTCCAGCCCTGTTCCGCCAAGGGCAGTGCCGCCGCACTCACTGGGACACTCTGGGGTGTGGTCAGTGCTGACCTGGGCTGGGGGGTCCTGCAGGAACACTCACCCTCGCCCACCTCGAGGTCCCTCCACCACCACACACCCCAAGTGGCCCTCCCTGGGCCCTGGTTAGTGACGCTCCACACACACCATGAGTGCTGGCACAGGGCTACAGGCAGTCCCCCACTGTCCAGGAATACGGGCCTCTTCAGGCCCCAGGGGCAGGGTGGCAGGACCAGGCGCTGCCGGAGAGCAGGCTAAGCGGGTGCCAGGCCGGGCTCTGGGAGCCCAGGGTGGAGGGGCCTAGGGGAGAGGCAGGCCTGCTGGGCCAGGTCAGTAGCAAAGCTCAGAGCACACAGCACTGCCCATTTGGCTCAGCTGGCCCCCAGGCTCTGTACCTTCTGGGAGGAGAGGAGAGAGGAGAGGAGAGAGAGGGCGGGGGCCAAGGCATCCGGCACAGCCCCACTTACTCTGCGTGAAGATGGCGGGCTGAGGAGGGCGCGGTGGAGGCTCCCCTGTGAGACGGGCCATGCAGAGGGGACAGGAGGAGGATGAGAAAGGGCAGGGAGAAAGAGGCAGACGGGAGGCAAGGGCGGGCAGAGGTGGAGAGAGAGACAGAGAGAGAGAGTGGTGAATGGCCAGTGAATGCACAAACCCAGCAGCCAATGGGAGGCAGCAGAGAGCGCGGGCAGGCGGGGCCAGAGCTCCGGATGGCACGAGGCTTCTGGCGCCATGAGGCCGGGGGTAGCGGGATCAGGGGAAAGCCAGGATCTGGGCACGGCACAGGCAAGGAGGGCGGGGAGGGGGCAGAGGGGCCTGGCCCAGAGTGCCCACCTCGGCGGATACAGCTGCCGGCCGCCTTCCTTCCACCCCACACGAGCAGGAGCCAGGGACACAGCTGTCCCCTGCCGTCCCAGTCAGGCCCGCAGGCGCAAGGAGGCCCAAGAAGAGGGCACCCCTTCCTGGGTAGCCGAAGAAGCAGGGACCCCAGGGAGGTGCAAGGGCTCTTACTTTTCACCCTTCCAAGGTGCTGGGTGGGTCGGGAGGTGCTCAGCTCCACACTTAGCAGGTCAGGAGGGTCCATGGGGTTCCCCAGATACAGCCTGCATGTGGGCAGAGAGCCGGGTCAGTGGCCAGGCAGCCAACAGAAACGGGAGGGGGTCCAGGAACCGTCCTAAGGCCTTCATCAGACAGGAAGCTAAGTGGCAGGCCTGCCCCACTGCTGCTGGCATCAGGTGGAGAGAGGCCGGAGAGCCCACCCCAGGCTGCAGAGTGGAGGCTGCAGGGGCTCCAGACCCACTCCACAGGACAGAGTGGGTCCTCCCCAGTGATCCAGGCAGCCACCTGTGGACACCCTCTTGGTCTCTGCCAGGCTTGCTGGGAGGCCCAAACAGAGGCAGTTGTCAGGGTGGGCCAGGCACCCTGGTGCCCCAGGGCCAGAGGTGGAGGGGCAGAGGTGGCTCCCTCCCTGCTCACCTTGCTCCTGACTGCACCTCACCCCTGCCCAACTGTCAGTATCGGGGATTAGTCACTGAAGGGGGCTGATTCAGGGCGGGTGGAATGGGGCGGGGCTGAGGAGCAGGGCAGAGGGCACAGGGCCTCCTCTGGAAGGCAGGCATCTGCGTACTTGCCCTACTCTCCAAGGCCCGCAGAGGTTGTTGGAGACAAGAGACACCTGCCCACCCTCCAGCCCACACCCGGCCCCCCAGCCCTCTCTGTTCCTGGTGGGTAGGGGTCTCCCTCTACCACGTCTTCCCGGCAAAAGCAAGGGTCCAGAGAGGCCAGCCGGAGAAAGGAGTGCAGAGGTCAGGGGCCAGCAGAGGTCCAGAGGCCTGGCCCTGGGAGTTCAAGGTGGGTCTCTGGGGCAGGGCACACAGGAAGTGACTAATTCCTCTCCCTGTGCTCCTAGAGCATGGGTGCCCCCGATGATCTCAGTCTGTCCTTTAAACAAACCCCGGCCCCGCCCAGGCACTGCACCAGGTGGGGTGGCCCTAGCAACACTCAGCACACTCCCTGCTGGGCTCTCACTCCCAGGGGCCCTGGCGGAGCGGAGGACACAGTCCACTCCGGCCTCCGCCTGACCCAGACAGAGGCTACTGCTCCAGACCAAGGGGAGGTGGGTGTGGGGTTGGGGGCCTTGCAGGGGTGAGGAGGAAAAGGGAGGGAAATACAGAGACCCTTGTCCCACAGCAGAAGTGTCCTTCTGCCTGTGGGCCCCCTAAGCCCACGGAAGCACTGTGACAAAGTTCAAACCCTGCCTAGCCCTTAGGGAAGCGGGACCTCGAGCCCAAAGAACTGCGAGGGCTCCCCAGGACACACTGAGGCCCGGGCTCCATTCACACGGCCCCTGCACCGAAGCCAGCTCACAGCAGCCCTACAGGACAAGGTAGAATGGCCCCTGTGGGCTTCAGGGACTGAGTCTTACAGGAGGGGCAAGCCTCATCTTTCTCTCTCGGAGCCACTGCTGGCTTCGAATTGCCGACCTTGCTGATAGCAACTTCACACGTAACCCCTATTTCACCTGGCTCCAAGGCATTGGGAGAGCGGAAGAAACCAAGGCTGCCGCTGGGGGTGGAGTGGTGGGGGCAGACCTCCGGGGGCTATCTGGGTCAGGAGTGGGGATGACGTGCAGTGGAGACGCTGACAAGCCCCGCCAGCCTGGCAGTGTGTATGCGCGCGCTCAGGTCGGCCCAGGGCACCCTCGGTGCTCCCAAAGTCCCTGCCAGTTGGGACCTGTGGAAAGGCTGGCTGCCGCGGGCTCCGGGCCACAGGATCTGGGAAGGTGGGCTTGGGAAGAGCCAGCTGGTCTCTCCGGAGCTGGCACCGGGAAGGCACCGTCCACCCTGCTCACTCCCTCCTCTCAAGAGCTGGGTGCTCAGAGCCCCTCTTACAGAGGAAGAAACCACGCTGCGGAAGTTCAGAGACTTGCCCACCAGCGCCCGCCGTGCAGGAGGGGAGCCTGGCCAACACGGGGCTGGGGAGAAAGCAAAGCGGGGCGACACCCGGGCAGTGGCCCGGCCCAGTGGCACTTACTCGTCGATCTTGTCCGGGAAGCCCCAGCAGTGACGGGGGTCGCTGTCCCCATGCCCCGTGTGGATGAAGCTGTTCTGCAGCGGCTGGCTGATGTCCTGCGCTGACAGGCCTGCCACGGAGGTCACCACGTTGCGAGGGAAGGGCCCCACACACAGCGTCCGTGTGTTCTGCCCACGCCACCAGTAATTCTCAGCCCTGCAGGAGAGAGGCGGTGATGAGCCCGGGGCGGGGATGGGGGCCTGCTCACATCCGCCACCTCTGCACAAGGGAAGCGTGAGGACTCAGGGCGCGGGACCGTCAGCCCACCAGCTCCTGGCAGCCACTCTGGGCCTGGCGTGGGCGATGGCAGGTCAGCCATGCCTACAGTCTGCACGTGAGGACACAGAACCTGCCGTGGGCAGAGATCAGCGCCAATTTGGGACACACACCAATTGTACAGTTCAGTCCAGTTCGGAGACGCAGGAGCCCCGGCCCTCAGCTTTGGGGCCCTCCCTCCCTGCAATCATCCCCTCCTCCACGCAGACCGGCACATGTGGGCAGCTCTCGGCAGTCTAGAGCCTCCCCACTGGTGCAGCCTCTCCCAGGCTTCCCACACCTCTGGCAAGGCCCTCACCCATCATTCCCAGGGAGGAACCCCACAAGTCCAGTGTCACAGAGCTGGCCTTGCCTCTGAGTGACCAGCTGCAGGACTTTCCTCCCAACCCCGCATGACCCTCCAATCCCGCAGTCAGCCCCCAAGCACACTAGCCGACTGCAGTCACAGGGGCTCCTGGGGTACTCTCTGGGACAACAGAGTGCCAGGTCCTTTGCTGTGGGACCCAGCCGGGCACAGATTCCACCCAAGGACCCCAGGCTGGCTGGGGGAGGAGTCGCGAAAGGACAGAGTGGCTGTGAGGCGCCATTTCTTTGATGACGTGGACAGAGGGCTTCAGGCCGAAGTGATGCCCACCACATGCTGCTGTAGTGGGCACAGGGTGCCAAGCTACACATCCTCACTGCCAGCCCCCCCCCCCACTTCCTCCTGTACCCGCACTAGATGTTCTGAAGTGCAGTCATGGGGAGGGATGGGGGGCGGGGGGGGGGGTACTTGCACCAGCACAGGGAGGGGTCAGGGGAAGGAGAACAGGGGTCCATCTCCTTATAACAGGCCCCGACCCCCAACCCAACCCAGCTGACCTGCAATTATCAGCAGCCCGGGGCGCAAGGAAGGAAGGAGAGGAGTGCAACGCCCTCTGACAAGAGAGGGTCTGCCAGGGAGCAGAAAAAGCACGCTCCTGAGCTACAGGGCCACGGGGTGGATGGTGGTGGGGGTGTGTACACACACCTGGCCTCCCCGCCTCGGGCTCCACCAGCCGGGCCTTCCCCTTCCGCCCAGACACCCACCCAGGGCTAGACCTTGGACCTTCAGGGATGCTCATTAACTCGGGTGGGAAATGCCGCGGCCGGAGGTGGAGACGCCATGCGGGGCGGATTGGGCTGGTGTCCAGGGCCCGCTCTTCCCTGTGCCCTTAGACCCCGGCATGGCCAGGCCGACCCAAGGCCCTCCTCTCTGCCTTCGCCCTGGCCGAGTACCACTTCCTGTGCCCCCACCTCTGGGACCACCCAGCCGCCCCCTTCACACAGGCTGGTGGTGGCAGGCGCCCCCCTCCCCCTCGCCCTGTGAGAAGAGAGCATGCTAACTCAGGGGTAGGACAGGAAAGGGAGTCATTCCTTGTGGGAATGACACCTGAGTGCACCCAAGGACAGCATGCCCTTCAAGGCTCAGTACCGACGCCCTCTGCATCTCCCTGTCCCTGCAGCCCCGTGGGACGGAGCACAGAGTGAACAGGCCGGGTCTCCATGGCACTGCCAGGCCCACCATCCGGCAGTCACGGAAGCAGAGACAGATGGGATGTCCTGGGGGAGTAAGGAGAGGGCCCTGCCTGAGACTCGCATTTCCTGCCGCCCTTCAGATGTCCCAGCAGGGTCCAGCAGACAGGCAGAGGTGAAGACATACTTGCAAAACGGGAAACCGAGGCCTGAGCGGAGCATGGCTGAAGCCTCAGCGCCTTGGCCCAGCCCTGGCCCGACGTATGCCAGGAAGTCACACTGACGTGTCTGAGAAGTCCTGAATGCACACGCACACACCAGGAGGCTGCTAGGACCAGGGCCCCCAGTGGAGTCTTAACACCCCGCCCCTTTCACAAGGCGCCTAGCGGCACAGTGGGTTTACACTGCAAGGCCAGCAGTTCAAAACCGCCAGGAGCGCCCTGGAAAAGAGATGAGACTTTCTACTCCTGTAAGGAGTCACAGCCTCCTGGGGCCGAGGATATAGATCTTCATGGGAGTAAAGCAACAGGGGGCAGTCCTACCCTGTTTGATAGGGTCCTGGTGAGTCAAAATGGGCTCAGTGGCAGTGGGTTCCCCCAGCCCTCTTCACTAAAGGAAGGAGCGTTGGAGGTGGTGTGAGTTCTAGCTTGGCTTGTTAACCACAAAGGTCACGGTTTGAATCCAACCCCAGCCTTCTGCTCCTGTTGGGATTTTAACCTCAGGAAGTGACAGGGCAAGCCTACCTGTCTGTCCTAGGGCGCCGCTGTAGGTCAGAGTGGACTCGGGGGGAGTGTTGAACACAGGTTGGACCGCTAACTACAGGGCCAACAGTTCAAACCCACTAGCCGCTCTGTGGGGAAGGAAGGCCGAGCCTGTCTGCTCCGGTACAGAGCACAGCCTCAGAAGCACTCTGGGTGTCTGGAGTCAGAATGGACTGGCCAGCAGTGGGTGGCGTGGTTTGGGTCTCCCACCAAAGGCTAGCTCTATGGAGAGCTCACGATACTTCTGGGGGGCTGTCCCCACAGGGCCACTGCTGGGCCCTGGGGAGCACTGGGATGGGGGTCACCTAGACTCTACTCCAGGAGCAGAAATGCTGGATGCAGAGTTAAGCAGAAGGAACTCCATCCAGCCTGAGCAGAACACAGACATGGACAGCCAGACTGAGATACACTGACATGACAAGCAAGATGGAAACCCCCCCCCCCAAGCAAAACATACACCCCTTCTCAGGCGTGTGTTAGAAGGACGCAGAAGTACAGCTTGGGACCCCGACACCCCGTGTCTCCCCCCCCTCCCCCCGCCCCCACTCGCGGCCTCACCTGGCTCCCGGGCTCCCCAGCGAATGGCTGCAGGGTTGTGCTGGTGGCCGGCGGACCCGCACTGCTGGCAGGGAGCAACCGGAGCCAGAAGTTGGGGCCCAGTGGAGGCTGTGACGGAAGGGCGCGGCCGGCGCGCCCAGGGTCCTCCCAGGCCAGGGGGCGCGGCCCCTCTGCCCACCCACCACCCCCGCCTGGCTCAGGCTGTCTGGCTGTGACCTGGGGCGCCGGCCGGTCACACACCCTAAACACGGAGTGCGAATCAGGCCCCCAGGGTGCGCTGCCTGGCCCAGTGGCTCCCACGCCACCCCATGCCCCAGGACCCGCACCCCTAATTCTTCTACTTCCACAAGCTGCCCGGAGCACCGTGCCTACAGCCACGGTGGGCGCCGGCGGGGAGGGGATCCTGTGGCTCGGACTCAGGCCCGCGTGGGCGGGGAGGAGGGGGGATCACGCCAGCCCTCCCTGGAGGCAGAAGGGACCCCAACTTGGGGTCTGGGAAGAAAAGACTGAGCGAGCGGCCCCCTTCCCCTTGGCCCCGGTGCTTGCCTGGTCCCGGTCGGGGGTGGGGTGGGGGGAGGCAGGGCGGTGTGGGCATTTCCCAGGCCTCACCGCTCTCTTCCTGTCTGGGGCTCACCCCCTGCCCCAAAGACACCTCACCCCTGCCCCTGCCCCAACCAGTTCCTCCGACACCAGGGATCAGATAACAGGGGCGGGCCGGCGGCAGGTCGAGGGCGGTGACTCAGGAGATGCTGCGCAGGCCGACACGTGCGCGCCACTGCCCTGCGGGGGCGGGGAACTGAGAGCGCAGGTGAGGGAGGCGGCACCCGGAGGGGAGGGCGTCCAGGGGCCAGAGCTCCAGAGGGGCCCCGCTCCCCCACCCCTCCCCTCTGCAGGAAGAGGGTGGGGCCGGCGCCCGCCCTCCCAGAGTCAATAGTCGGGAGGGGGGGTGTTGAAGGAATGTTCTGGAGCTCCAGGCCCGAGCACCCCCACCCCCAGCGCCCACCGTCCATTTCTCTGCTGGACCCAAGGCCAGGCTAGTCCCAGCCATAATGGCAGCCTGGCGCTACCTCACACAGCCAGGGCAGGGCAATGAGACAGGGCCAGAGGAGGACTGTGGACTCCCTCCCTCCCAGAACCACCCCTACCTTCCCTCGATGACGGTGATGACGTCATTCATCTGGATGTGCAGTTTGTCCACCTCCTCGAAGTCCTGAAGAGCCCGCATGTCCGTGGGCTGGGCCTGGGGGCAAGACAGGTCACCAGCCATCTGGCCTGAGGGCCTGGGGTACCCCCAGAAAGACACAGTGGTTCCTCCCCTCTCCTGGACACCCAGCTCCTGGAGGGCAGCCCTGCCCTCACCTCCAGCAGGAAGTCGCGCAGGGCCACGAAGGTGGGGCGGTCTTCTGGTTTGTGAGCCCAGCACTGGACCATGACATTGTAGATGTCCTGGGGACAATCCTCAGGCCGGGGCAGGCGCTCGCCCTCCTTATCGATCTTATGCAGGATCTGCGGTGGGGGTGGGAGGGATGGGGTTGCCGCAGAGTCAGAGGGCCAGCAGGGCACCTGGCCCTTCCCTCTGGCACCTTCTGGCTATCTCCCTGGCGACTGTCAGCCATCCAACTGGGGGCATGGGGATAGGGATGGGGGCAGAAGGGGACCAGGAGTGGGGACCAGGTAAGCGCCAACAACCACAAAATGCCAGGCTGGGAACCATCCTGCCACTCCCTACCCCCACTCTGCAAAGAGCATGCATGCCCCCCTGTCTCTCACCTGGCTGCCATTGAGGCCGATCCAGGGCTCCTGGCCATAGGTGAACATCTCCCACAGCGTCACCCCAAACATCCAGGTGTCGCTGGCATGGGAGAAGGTGCGTGTCTTCAGGCTCTCAGGCGCACACCTGGCAGTGGGGGTAGGGGTGAACACACAAGCAGAAGGCCTGTTAGACCACCTGCATCAGCCCATTCAGTCACCTTGCCCTTCCCTCTGTGTGCCAGATTCAGTTGCAGGCCCCAGGGGAGGGGCCCCAGATGGCACAGGGGTATAGACAGGGACAGTCACCCCCAGTCGGGCCTTCTATTCAAATACAGCCTGGGCTGGGAGGAGGACAGACGGTGGGGCGCTGGGTCTGGTGGGGGCAGGGCTAGGTTAGGGTTTAAGGGTGGGGTGGTGGGAGGACTCTGAGGCAAGAAGGAAGGGGTGGGGAAGTTGGATAGGGCTTGGGCATGAACCCCAATGTGTAGAAACTACCCCACAAGCTTTGCCCAGCCCCACCACACTCTCTCTGGGGTCCCTTCCTGGGTGAGGGGTCAGACTAGGAGAGGGGTCTTCCTGTGGGCCGAGGTGCCCTGTATGTAGAAACAAAGATCTCCCTGTGACCTGAGCTGGCCCTGCCACTGAGAGACCAGGGTCCCAGAGAGTCACGAGGGAGGAACCACTTTCTGATGTGGCGGGGCAACAGCCTCCAAGTGCAGACGGTGGGGCTGCAGCAGAAAGGCCCTCCTGCAAATGTTCACCAGCACAGTCCTGAGCAAAAGAGGGACGTGCGGGACACCGCACCCCATTATCGGGGACGCCACGGCTCCCGGTGACCACCCTGAGATAACGTTTAATCCTTCCTCCAAAAGAGCCCTTCAGTGGCCTTAAAATCCAACCGTGATGTACCATTAGCCAGTAAGGGTGTCTGTCTGGAGCACTATGCTCCTTTAAGAACCATCTTCTTGGGTTCAGACTGACCACAGCAACTCAAAAGATGAGAAAGGAGCGTCAGGGGTGGCGAACCTCTGCCCCTGGAGAGCAAACCACCCAGAAAACGTGGGGGGGGGGGGGAGAGGGGAGTGGCTCCAGCTTGAGAAGCACACTCTCTGTCACTGACGTGCACATGTGGAGACTCGAATTGGCTTAGGTTTTTGCTGTGGATAGTCACACCAGCAACAAATTAAATCAAATCAAAATTTCAAGGGAACTTGTTAATGTACCACCCAAAACCAGGAAGCTGAGTGCAGAAGGGGTGCAATTAATTACTCCAGCTTAGCAGGCATAATCCAGGGCCCCTTCCATATCAAGTCCCTTACGAACCAGGGAGACACTACACTGTAGTGATGAGGGTGCCCACAAACCACTGTGCTGGCAAACAGAACCGAACCAGTCCCGATCCGGAAGCATGGAGCCCACACCCCTATGGGCGCCCCGGGGACCAGGAGCCATGATGGTCTCAGGGCAGAGGCAGGTACCAACACAGGAGGCAGAGGCACACTGAACCACCGTCTGCAAGGCCCTGCTGGCTCCACCTGGACCCGGGTGGGCTAACTTCCCTCACGTTTCAGACTGTGTCCTAAAGACCGAGCCCCGGAAGCCTTTGACTCCTGTCTACCTGAGTGCACGGCCCTTTACAAGGGCCCACAGCTCTTATCCCTGAGACCCTGACAGGGCCCTGCAGACTTCCCGCTGGCAGGAGCAAGGGCAGGGCTGTGCGGGGCAGAAGTCCAGGGAGCCCTGGGGCCCAGAGCTGGGCAGGGGTTGGGTAGACCCAGGCCCTGTGCACCGGCAGCACCTGCCCTCACCAGGCAAAGGGCACCTTGCGGTGCTCCTGCATGACGTAGTGGTCGTCATTCTGGGGCAGGGCGCGCATCAGCCCAAAGTCCCCGATCTTGACCAGGTCCCGGGTGGCCAGCAGCAGGTTGCGAGCGGCCAGGTCGCGGTGAATGAAGCGCTTGGACTCTAGGTAGCCCATGCCCTCAGCCACCTGCACGGCGTAGCGGCTCAGGGTCCCCAGGAGGAAGTGGCCCTGGTGCTTGCGCAGTCGGTCCAGCAGCGAGCCCAGCGGTGCCAGCTCTGTCACCTGAAGCCACAGGGGCACGACAGATCAGCCCCCTGCCTGGGGCCCAGGCTCCCGGCCCCTCCTGCAGGCCCCACACGCCCCCTGGCTGAGCTTCCTCCTCCAGGAAGGCAGATCCTTTCTGTGGGAAACTGGGGTGTGGAGCACAGGAGCCCCCAAAGGATCAGGCCGGCAATCCCAGGGGCACTTCGTGCTGCCAAAACCCCGAGCTGGGCACACGAGCCAGTGGACACGTGGTGCTGGGCTGGCTCACTCTGGCCATAGTGGATGGGAGACCACATAAGGGTCTGGGGGCCGAGTGCGGCATAGGGGTGGGGCAGCACTCACCATCTTCATGGGCGGCGTGAGCACCACCCCGTAGAGGCGGATGAGGTTGCGGTGGTCAAGCGAGTGCATGGCATTGACCTCCCGGATGAAGTCGTCCATGGCCTCTGGCTGGCTCAGTACATCCGGCTTCAGACACTTCACGGCCACACACACCTGCAGGGGAGTCAGGACCCCCTAACTACCCTCCCACCACTATGGCCAGGGCCCCCCCACCCCCCCGCCCAAAGGTCCAAGTGTCAGGCCTGCCCACTGGGGAGGCTCAGTGCTTGGGAGGTTAACCGGGTCTGCCCACCCAGGGGGCATTGCCCGCGTCCCCCTTGCTGAGGGGATTTTCAAAGGGAAGTGTCAACACAGAACATACGAGAGATGCCCAACGTGAGGACAAAATGCAATGTTAAAAGAATGCTTTTGGTGTTGAAGGAAAAGGGTTGAAATTTAATATCAAGAAAAAACCAACTAACCAATGATGACAGAAGCCAGAACTTCAGGGGGAAGGGGGAGGGAAGGGGTCTCTAGCCCCATCTGCAGAGGGGCCCTAGGGGCCGTCACGACCCCTGCGCTACACACCGAACCATGACGTGCTTTTCTGTGTACTGCTCTTGGGCGGAAAACTGAAGGCCAGGGAACTGAGGCTGCAAGTCAATAAAATACTTGGTGGTGGGGTGGGTGGTGGATGGGCAATTTGAATTCTTTCTTGTTTTTGAGTTTCCAGAAGTGAACGAGTACTATTCTTTCCAGGGTCGAAAGAGGCAAAAAGAAATGTGCGGAGCTCAGACTCCAGAGCTAGGGGGACCCAGCCTGCCCCAATCCCACCCCAGCGGGGAAAGGGCCCTGCCAGTCTCTGCAGGTCTGCCTGTGAAGGGCTGAGCCCGTGGTCACAGTCGAACTCGGAGACGGGTGGTCTGCTGAGTGAATGCAGCAGGGTCAGTGCGGGGTGTCTCGCGAAATGAGAGAGATTCCTAAGCGAGCAGAGCGGAGATAGAAAGAACCGGGCGAGGCCACACGAGAACCACCCTGGAGCGGATGCTCAGAGGCCGGGACCTTGCCGGGGAGCGGACACAAAGCCCACCTGCCCCAGAGGGGTCAGACCCGGCCAGCGACGTGCTGGTCACGGTGTCTCTGCCCCCAGGCCTGCCACTCACCGTCTTCCCTGAGGGGGCGTCCCACTCGCCCCTGCGCACCACGCCAAAGGAGCCGTCCCCTAGCTTCTCGAAGAGGTGCAGGTCCTTCTCCCCAATGAGGCAGGTGAGGCTCTGCAGGCGCCCCTCCCCCGCAGGGTCCCCCGGGGTGGGCGAGGCTTTCCGGAAGGTGCTCTCAGAGTGATGAGTGGGGAACTCAGCCTCCAACCGCTTCCCACTGAACACCTGTGTGAAGGCAGCCCGGGGCCAGAGGGGAGCCTGAGGCCCCACAGCCAGTCACTCAGCCCTGCCTGCCTGCTCGGCCTGCCCACCTGCCATCCGCGGATGCACCCTGGCTTTGCTGAGCGGCTAGGGGCAGCCAGCCTGGGGACCCATGCTCCCTGCAGGCCATACCCCAAACCCAAACCCACAAGCTCTTCTGCAGCCACTCCGGGGTCAGGGACAGGCCACCACAGCCTGCACACGCGCCCCGCCCAGGCAGGTGATGGGAGCGTCCCCGCCAGCCCTCTGCCCACCCCTCCCTTCCTGTGTGTGTGGCCCCCTGGCCTCTCCTTGTGGCAGACGCCAGCACCAGCCCCAATCCTCGTAGATGGGGCAGAGTCTGAGAGGCCTCTACAAACACCGTCCTGTCCTGTTTTAGCTCTGGCCCCTTCTCTGGGGTGACCATTTGGTGCTGTCTGTCTCCACCCTTCCTAGGGAGTCGGCTCTCCTTTATCCTACTCAGGGGAGGGATAATTTTAGTCTGAGGGTTAGAGAGAGAGTGCGTGTGTCACACACGCAGCTTAGTCCTTGCTGGGGAAGGGCCAGGGGAGACAGCTGGGCTTTTGGAGGGGCGCCTAAAGCTGGTGGCAGGGGGTGGGATGGGGGTGGCGGGGGTGGGGGGACACAACTCTGAAGCCTGGGCTGCAGAGGGAGGGGGACAGAGGTCAAGGGGTAGGAGAGTGCCGTAGCTGGTCAGAGCTGGCCCTTCAGTCCGAGGTGGCCACGTGCTTTAGGCTATGGATGGACTCCACCCAGTTTCCCCCCATCTAGGCAGCCCCAAGGCTGGCAGGGCCTGCTCCGCATGGGTTGCAAACTGTGCAAGCAGAGGACGTCTTCTGGCCTCGGCACTCGGAGTGTCCCCTACCCCTGCCCCCTACATTGGAGTCCTTTACACATGTTGGCACAGTCCAGCTCACAGGGCTCTTTAGAGCCATCCCGCCGGGGGGGGGGGGGGAACTGTCCCCAGGCTGCGTGGAGACAGCGAGAGGCTGCAGAAGCTCATTGACAGCCTGGGCAGACAGCCCCGATGCCCTGCACAGCACACATGGGGCTCCTCTCCCCACCTTCACCGGCCAAACACGTGCACCCTTTCCTAAAACCTGGGCAAAGCACCAGGACAGTGTCCCCAGAAGAGGCCACAGGCTCTCAGGAGACAGCCCCTTCGCTGGACTGCCACCAGGCAGACTGAACTGCCCAATCCCTGCCCAGCTGTTCTGCGCACCTCCCCACCCTACCCTCCGCCCTCCCCCCCCCCCCCAGGAGGGGAAGGGAAGGCCCTGCCTGGCTGGCGCACTTCCTCTCTCATTGTCTCCCAGACAATGGGCATGGTTCCACTGAGTCAGGCCAGGAACTCACCGCACCAGAGAGCTAAATTAGGGCAGAGGCTGGGGAGGGGGTAGGCTGTGGGGAGGAAGCTGTCAGCTGGGCCAAATGACCACTGGAGAGGATGGGGGAGGAGGGCCCACTCTTCGAGCAGAGCCAGGGCTCAAGTGAAGGCTGGCTTGTCAGCCAGCCCGGCTGTGGACACCCAGAGGGGCAGAGGCAGACCTGCACGCTCTGCACACAGCAGCTCGGCGTCGGTCTTGGGCGGAGGTGACACTCAGCCAGACAGCTCTGCAAGCGCCCGGCCCGATAAGACTGGGAGCAGGGAGGCCTGGGCAGAGTGGGAGGGGGGCATGGCGAGATTAGGCCTGCCCAGTGGCGGGGAGGTTGCTTAGGATGAATGTGGGGGTGGGCCCTCGCTCTGCCCCCACTATCCCACGGTCCACCCACCTTGCTCATCCAGGACTTGCGTTTGCACATGGCCTTCCTCCTCTTCACCGCCTCCCATAGCCGCCGCTGGCCTGCAGGGTGGGGGAAGCCCGCATGATCAGCATGGCCTTGCTCCCCAGAGCGGCTTCTGCCCACCCAGCAGAGCTGGGCCACCGCTGGGCACTGCCCCCAGACAGTGGCAGCAATGACACCAATCCTAATCAGCCAGGGCCTCCGTAACCAGAAGCCCAGGGCATTCCATTCCGAGGCAGAAGTCCCCTTGCTAGAGGAAAGGGCCTGGCCTACCCACCAAGGCCAAACAGCCATGGTTGGCTCCGAACTCTTGGGTAAAATCAAGGTCACAAGTAACAATTTTCTGGTGTTTTTTTGTTTTCTCCTCTACAATTTGCTGAAGCTGTCAGCACTAGGCACCAACCATTCTGGCCAGAAAGTATGCCGGTCAGTGTCTAACTGGGCACATGACTGTCTTATGCCAAGCAAACAATTGGTCTCTACGGTTCTGCAAGGAGCGTGGACATGCAGATGCTGGGGGCACTACTTTCAAGGTAAATGCACATGTCAGAAACAAGGGCAGCATGCCCTGGAGAACTCTGTGCATGTGAGAGCGGGGGAGCAGAGGAGACAGAGGGACAGACAGAGACTAAACCAGAGCCTCTGCCTTTGCTTCACCTCTTGGCTGGCACTGACCCTACAGGGCTGAATAGACAGGGACAGTGTGGACATGAACAAGCTCCTGGGTGGGCAGTGAGGTGCCTTCCCTTCTCCACACGGATCTTGGATAGTTGATGCCTGGCACGCAGGATGGTGAACAGAATAGGCTGAATCCTAGGCCCCTCAGGAAGGGGACAAGGGCAGCAATACATCCCATGAATGTCTGCCGGATCCCCAACTCGCGTGGAAGGAATCCTGCGTGCCCCAGCTTTCAGCGAGCCAGCCTGTGCAGCTCCAGTCAGGGCCTGGCCCATGGGAAGCCCACAGGGCGGCCAGGCTGACACCCTACCTACCAGGCCGGCCCATGCCGATCTTCTCCAGGTCTTCATTCTTGACGTACTCGAAGTGCGACAAGCGGGTCACGTTGAGGTCGTCGCGCAGCCGCAGGAAGTACTGCTGCAGCTGAACCTCCGACAGTAGCTCCAGCAGCCAGCCTGTGCCCTCCTCTGGCTGCATGCTGCTGCTCCCCAGCCTCTGTGGGGTAGTGGGGATAGTTGGCTCTGCGCCTGCAGGGTGCATGGAGCTCAGGTGCCCTGGGTTCACCCCCACCCCAAGGTACTGTTGTCTACGAGGGCGCCAGTGGCCTTTTGCTCTTTCAGGCACCCCCCCAGCCCCCTGCGACAGACCAGACTGCGGGCTGCAGGGATGGAGCTCCAGTGCAGGGGTTGGGAGTCGGGTCTCGGGGCCAGATGAGCAATACCCGGGTTCCACCCGCTCTTGGAGAGCCTCCCCCACCGCCATCACTCACCCAGCCGTGCAGGCAGGCACACACAGCCAGGAGGGGGGCCTCTGCATCGCCCACCTAAAGGTGGGGCAATGCTGGCGCAATTGCAAGCCAGCTATGGGAAGGACTTGATATTGGGGACAAAAAAATCCAAAGGGTGTTCTCCTCTCCTGCACAGTCACCGAGCACCCCCCTCCAGCCTCCATCCCCCACCTGCACTTTGTTTCCACCCCAAATAGTCACAGGTGACTGATTCTGTCCTTATAGTCACTTAAGTTTCTCTCTCTCTCTCTCTCTCTCTCTCTCTCTCTCACACACACACACACACACACACACACACACACACACACACACACACACAGACTGTGCTGGCCAAACCAAACACATCCTGGGCCAATGGGCCGCTAGTGAGTGACCTCTATCCAACGTGTCCTGCTTCTCAGAGAAATAGGCCGGTGGGACCCTCCTCACTAAGCCGCCCAGGTGACTCGAGGTTGCCAAGGCTTCCCAAGGCCAGCCCCTGACCCCTGTTCAAGTCTGACTGAGCAAATGACAAGACGAAAAAGACCAGGCCATGGCCTTTCTTCGCAACTCCGCGGTGGTCTCGCAGGGCCTGCCTCTCCTCACACCCTTGCACAGAGCGGGGCAGGCCCTCACCGCCAAGATCTAGTGTGCGTCCTCTGCCCCCACAGTTCCCAGACGTCCTGCCAACAGTGCCAGGACTGTCTCAGGCAGCCCTGGGAAGGACACGGAGTGACCAACTGGGGTGAGAAAGTCTCCGGTCCAGTCAGGGCTCCACCACCAAGGTCTGGAGCAGCTGGCTGATCTTTGGACCTGAAGCCGCACCCTGGAAGAGGGCTGGACAGCCCCAGGGAGGCATGGCAGCTGCCGCGGTGCGGGGGGCTGCTAGCAGAGGAGCCCCTGGGAAGGGCCACCGGGCTGCTATTCGGAAGGCAGGGGCTCGAGCCCATCTGCAGCTTCCTGCGGATCCACTTCATACGGTCAGCCGCTGGGCCCTTGCAGTGCCCTGTTCCAGCCCAACAAGCGCAGGGCTGCAAGAAGCGGCCATCAGCCAATAACTCTAGCCGAGACCCGTTGCTGCAGGGCCGCCCACAGCACGGCCCCAGGCCCACACGAGCCGATCCCTTCGTGAGGTGACACCGTGACGGCTGGAACGCTACGGGGCTGCCCTGTTTTTCCAAGCCTCCCAAGTCTTCCAGTTTGACAGGTGTGGCTGTACCGCCTTTCACTGGGTCTCGGTTAGTGGGAACATTTGTGTGTCCTCTGCCTGCCCCGGCCGGCTCTGGCTTCCTCAGGCAGTCCTGTGGCCGCCCCAGCCTGGAAAGGGACCCCGCTTGCACAGGGAGAGGAGAGCACTATGGCGAGGCACTCCCCTGGAATCCATCTGCCGAGTGAACTGGGGGTGAGCTAGGGGGACACCAAACTCCGCTTTTGGTTCATAACTTGACAAGAGTTGTTTGCCAGGTGGGGGGGAAACGTCACTAAAGTCAGCAACCCCCCCTCGCGGTCCAAGGCTCCTCTCCAGCTGGCATGGGACGCCATCCCCTTTGGGGTCTCACACCTGACTAAGGTTAACTTCATCATGTCACCTGGTGCGGCCAGGCCTCCGCATGGACAGAGCACGTGGCAGGTCACCCATGATCTTCCATTGTGTCACCCCCCTTCGTAGTACAGCTTGTCACCCTACACACACACGCGGTTCACTGACAGGCCCCATTTCTGTCGATTTACAAGGAGGAACAATAACAATGAAGTCCTAATGCTTCAGCTTCACCCAGGACGTGCACAGCTCTCATCACTGAGCGGCACTGACGCGCTGCCTGTCCACAAAGCCCTGTTATAAAGAGAGTTCGGGGTTGAAGTGGGCGAGCTGCCGTTCCAGGTACTTGATGAAAACCACCCGCCAGGGGGACTTTGTCCCTACAGCAAATTCCCCCGAGGCGTGGGCTCCTACCCCACCTGGGAGAGCAGCCTCTAGGCCCCTCCTCTGCCCTGCTGCCCAAGCCCAGGGGGCCCGGCCACCAATGCTCCGCTCCTCTGGGACAGGAGGCGGCTGCTCCCCATCCTGGTTGGTTAGGACAGGGGAAGCCCCAAGGGTCCCTCCCTGAAACTATTTATGGAGCACTGTCCGGTGTGTCCTCCCCTGCTCAGGTGGGCACTGCCCTTGACGCAGGGCTGCTCTGGGCAGAGGGTGGGGTGTGGGGGAAGAACACTGGGGTCCCAGGAGGAGAAAGGAAGCCAAGACCCTCGACCCAAGTCTTGTCTCCACCACGGAGCCCAGGGCGACCCTGACAAGTCATGCCCCCCCCTCCACGTTCCCTCCACGCAGTCTCCCCAACCCTGCCCGCGCTGGGGCCAGGACAGTGCACCCGGTGTACCCGAGCGTGCTCCTCTCGTGGCCGGCGTGTGCACACACACACTTGACCGGCCCCTGCGCACACTTCCATCACACTTGCCAACATGCACACAGCTGCTGTGGGGAGAACCTCACCGCAGTGTCCCCTCCGCGAGCCCCAACCCCCGGCCCCCCACTCACTGTGTACAGGCGTCGGCGCAGTCTGGCCAGGAGAGGGAAGGAGAGCTCAAGGCCAGGGAACCGACGGGCGGCCGGCATCTCCACGGAGCTGGAGCCCAGGGACCACTGAGGCTCACACTGAGGCCGCCCGGCCGTGGGGAAGCAGAGGCCTCAATGCGGGTTTGCTCAGGAGAATCAAGCCCAGGGCCCCCGCAGGGGATGGGCAATGGGGCAGAAGAATGGGCGGCCTCTTGTGGGAAGCCCAGCTGGAGGCAAGCTGGCTGGGCTCAGAGGAAGGCTAGCTCTCCTCCTGGCTGCAGCCCCACTCTGCCCTGCTGCTCCGCTCCTCTCCAGTGCAGTGGCCACAGCTCCAGTCCTGCTCCCGGGCTCCCCCACCCGCCTGTCCGCCCTCCCGCTGCCCTCCCACCCAGCAGCGCTGCCCTCCCACCCAGCAGCGCAGCTCTGACACCGGCTGAAAAAGGACCTTTCTGAATCACTGCCCAGAGGGAGGCAGGAATAGGGGTGGGGGGGTGGGGAGGGGGGGAGGGCTCTTCCTCCCGGCCACCCGCGCCGGCCCCCCTGCCTCCCCACACACAAGGCCCCCTGTCTCTGGCTCTCACCCCAGCCCCCGCCACTGTAGACAACTCCTGGGATTTGGGAGCGGGTGCTAAGTGAATTGAGCAGCAATACACAAAAGGGGGGCTGCAGACACCCTCCCACCCCCACAAACTCATTTAGGGCTGTAGAGGTTAGGGCATAGCCTGAGCTAGGGGTTTGGGACCCAGAAAGTGGGCCCTGAAGTCTGCAGACAGGCCCTTTGGAGACCCTCCCCCACCCACCCCAGCCTTGGCTGGGCGTCTCCTGGCTCAGACCCTAATGTGGCCCTGTTACCCTGGTGCCCGACGGAAATAGGGGCCGGCAACCCGCCAGAGCAGGCAGTCCAGCCAAGAAGGGGGGGCGGGGGGGGGGGAGAAATCTCCACCTCCCCTGGGGTTGCCTTGTCTGCTGTCCACAACACCCAGTGCATGGTCTCTCCAAGCCAGCTGGGAAAAGTCCAAAGCCCCCAGCAAACAAACAGGCCTGCCCCACTTCCCTGCTAGAAAGCCCCCACCCCTGAGCTGTGGATCTGTCACCCCCCCACACACAATCAACACTCCCAGCTAAGACACCCAAAAGCCCCCGGGGCCCCCAGGTTCTTAGAGCTGACAAGTGCTCTCTCTGCTCCTCCTCAAAGGGCCAGCTTCTTTGACAACCCTCCCCCCCCACCCCCTCGCTGGGGCCCTAAGACACACCTGACAGCTGCAGGAAGTCCTCTCCAGCCCCTCCATGCCTGGGAGCCCCCATTTCTTGCACACTACTCTCTTGTATCCATCCAGCTGGCATGGACACAGGAGGCCGCAGCTGGCTGGGGGGTAGGCAGCTGGAGCCCTTTCCCGCATCACAGGTCCTCTTTCCAGGGCCCCTCTGGCCTCTGGGACTGACTTAATGGACCCTGGGATGGGGCCAACACTTCAGCCCCCCTTTCCCCGTCCCATCACCCACCATCCATGTTCTGGAGCCAGGACGCAGCCTCTCCCTCATTCAAGGATGTCATTGGTCTGGGGGGCTGAGTCCTGCCTCTGAGCTAAAGGGCAAGCCAAGGTCAGCTCAAGGTCAGGCTGAGGTCACACTGACCACACCAGAGATGATTTTGCCTCACATGTTGTCAGGCTACACCCACAACTAAGAAAAAACCTGCAACCTCTCCCCACTGGCCTTCCCATGGCCAGCAGATGCCACCGTGCAGGAGAGCTTCAGGAGAACAGTTGAATCAGGGTTACACCAGCGCAAGATGGCCAGGTTCTGAAGTCTAACCATTCAGAGAGATGTGCCCCCAAGCCACCAGAGCCCCACGTCTGGCCCTTCCTTGGCATGGTCCACAAGAACAGGCCCCTGGCTGCCCGCTCACTGTCATGGGGAGCTGGGAAGGTGGGAGGGGTGTGGGTGGGCTGGGGGAGGGGGAGGGGAGGCGCGCTGGGGGCGTGGTCAGAGTTCAGGCCCAGCCCCCAGCCCCTTCCCCCAGTCCAGGGGCAGCCAGTCCCTCGCAGCCTCCACTTTTCCTTTCCCCTGTCAGCCACTGCCCTCTGCGGGCCACCAGAGAAAGTGCTTGATCTCCCAGGGGAGGGGGAGGAAGCCCCGTTCAGTAGCAGTCACCTTATTTTCCAAAGCAAGCAGGGACATTTAGTTTTGATATGCACAGTTAAAGGGTCACTCGGAGGGCATAGGGACTCAGTGCCCATACAAGACTTTGGTTCTGGAAAACGGTCCCACAGGGTGCCCGGCAGCTTGTCTGGGGCCCTGGGCTGAACCCGGGGACACTAAGGCAGATGTCAGCAGCTAATCAGCACAGGCATCACCGTCCTCCGCCCACCCCAACAAATATATATATATATATTTATCACTACCCAGCGTGGGTGGGTTTGGCCCCGCGTGTGAGCACCCCGAGCTCCTGCGAGGCTGATACAACAAGGGTGGGCCCTCCACTCTGCAAATGATGGGGACTGAAGCCCAGGGTAGCCGGCTACCCCTCCCCTCCAGCCTTCCGCCATTACCTGCTGGCCCTCCTCACCCCCGGCAGCCAGGCGCTGGTAAGTAGACCTTTCCCCCATGGAGCCCACCTGCCGGTGTCTGGACCAGGGAGGGCGAGCTCGCTCAGCCCCCGCCCCTCCAGCAGCACCGGCGGCGCGTCACGGCCCTGCGTCCTGAGGGGGCGGGCTCAGCATCCTCCAGGGGGAGGGCAGGGCCGCGGGGGCGCCAGCCAGGGCCTGGGGCTCCGCTGCTGGCCGCCCGACCCAACCTGCCGCCAGCGCGCGACTCCATGCCCGTGCGCAGGGGGCCACTCCGTACGTGGGCGGTGGAATCGCAGCCCCCTCCAGCCGCTGCCAGGCCCTGGTGGAGTCCAACCCCCTACTTGGCTATTCCCAGAGAAGGCAGTCCATCCAAGAAGTCCGCGGCCACCTCCATCCCGTCTCTGCGGGAGAGCCCCCCTTCGGGACGTTCGGGGCTGAGGCCTGTCTCTCCACCTGCCCCACTCCTCCCACGAAATGCGCCCACCTGCCGGGCTCCCATCAGGTGGCCCGAAGGCCGCGCGCGGAAAGCCAGCTCCAGCGTCCCAGGGAGGCAGCCTCCGCCCCCGCCCAGCCCGGCAGGCCACGCCCCCCAGCCCGGCCTTGACTTCTCCCTGCCTCCCCTCTCCAGAAAGCCTCCCCCCAGACAGCTCCGGCTGTGGCGGTGCACTGCCCGTTGGGGGCGGCATCTAGGGCTGCCCTTGCTGGCCTCGGAGGAGTGGCTGCCAGGAGCTGCTCCAATATATACCCACGCAGAGCTCACGTCACCTCCACGCACCCAGCGCCGGGGGGGGAGGGGGGTGGACAGACAGAGGAATTCCCAGCAGAGGAGGTAGGAGGCAGCTCTTCTCCCTCCAGCCCCGAGGCTCTGTGGTGTCACCGGACCGCCTGTCATTTCCTTGGCATCCGAAGCATCCACTGACTCCTCAACACCAGGTAATCATGGCCACCGTCATCGGCCCTTCAGGGAATGGGGTAAGGAAAATGCTGCTGCTGCCCCACTGGGCCTCCGCTGGGGAGAGAGACCCCACTATGTTCCCAGACCATAGCGGGCCCTCTCCACAGGATGCTGGGGAGGAGGAGTGGCATGCTGGCAGGGCACCTGGATGTCTGGTGCCGTTCTAAGCAGAAGCTCTTCTACATTTTAGGCAAGCTAAGGCACCAACTCGTTTGGGGACCGGCTGCAAGGCACAATCAAGGAGGCTGAGACAGCGCAGAGCTGGAAAGGCCTGGCTCAACCATCCCTTCTTGACCCACACTTTCCTTTTTCCTCCCAGCCTCCTCCCCAGTATCTTCTCGCTGAGACTTCTGCCTCACATGGACGGCAGCATGCCCCCCTTAGCGTGCCTCCACCGCTCAGCAAGAGGGAGCTGTCCTCCCCCCTCCGCCCACCCCTCCAACAGCAACAGTGAAGTGACAAACCCACACCAGCAGAAGCGACACACCATTTCCAGCCAGGAGGATTTTTCCAAAACAACCTACCGTATTCTCAGGAATAGACAGATGCCAACCCCACCTCCAACCCAGTTTTCCCTCACCTTGGCCTCCTCCAAACTCAAGGAGGAAAAACAACATGGGGTGGAGTGGGGCGTGAGGGCTACAGCTCCTCGGTCAACCAGAAGACTATCTTGACTTAATGTGCCAGCCCCAGCAGCCTCACCTCATCCCTCTGGGTGTAGGGCCCGCTTCTGGGCCAAGACCAGGCTGGTGCCCCGGGCCTTATCCCAGAGGGAACTGCAGACTGCACAGGGCCGGCTGGCACCTCCGCATCAGCCTGGGCCTGGCATCACATGGGTGCGGGGAGGAGGCTGGCCAGGGGCCAGGAAGAGAAGGGGGTGATTCAGACATATGCCATTCTGTCCACGCCCTTCCTAGCTCCAGATCACCGGGGCCCACTCCTTCCCAGAGGAGCGGAACAGCATGGTGGCCCAGGCTGTGTCTGCCTGCAGTGCGGGCCCGGCAGCCCCAGGCTGGGCCCGGAAGCCCTTTCCCCTTCTTTCTAAAGGGTGGCTATTTCCCAAGCTGTAGTGTTTCCTAAAACTCCCGAATGTCATCCTTCTCTGCTCAGAAGATGCTCTGCTCCCTGGGGGGGGCCTGTCCTCCGCATCACGTGCACGCTGTCCATTCCTGAACTGGAGTCACATTTCCAGGCATGGATACGCAGCTCCACCACCCTAAGCTCCCTGGGAACCAGCTGGCTCCATGTGGACTGGGCTAAAAACCTCATCCCGGATCCCTCCCCTTCCTCCTCTCCCTCTCCCACCGGGGCGGCCACATACACAGGTGCTGCCAACCTCCCACCTATTCCTCCTCTTCCCGGCAATGCCACCAAGCTGATGAGTCCCGCAGACTGGGCCTCCAGGCCGGAGTCTTGCCACTTTCTAGGTGGGCAGCCTTCGGCAAATGACATAGCATATGTGGCACATTACATTGTATCTCCCAACCCCCAACTAAGTGTTGTGCTTCCTACTCTCTACACTGGGGCTAGAATCCCATTTGGGAGTGGGGGAGATCTTTGTGTGTTAGTGAGGTAGGATGAGAGAGATGAGAGAAAGAAGCAAGCCGAGAGAGATGAGGGAGAAGCGATGCCAAGTCCCGTGAAGATTTCCAAGAAACCAGGAAGCCGAATTTGAAGAGGCCTGAGCCTTCGTCCCAAGCTGACAGAGAGAGAAAGCCGGGGGCCGGAATTCAGCTTCTGAAACTGTGAGGAAATTAAACCTGTTAGTTAGAGCCACCCCCTTGTGCTATTTCTGCCATAGCAGCACTGCTGTTTCTTAAATAGCCAGGGCAACATCGAAGCCTCGGTTTCCTCATCTGTCATGCTGGGATGTGTAGAACCTCTTCCGCGGGCTGTTGTGAAGAAACAGTAGAGAAGGACCATTCAGCACGGTACACGGCACACCGACACCCACTGCCGAGGTGCGCTTCCGCCACGCTACACCTTCCACAGCTCCTCACTGAGCCCTTCCCTCTGTGGGGACCCCAAGTCCTTCAGGATCCACTCCTTGCAGACTTTAGTTCCATCTCTTACCAGTCCTCTCAAATGTCTCCAGGTTTGAAGCAACCCCAATCCTTTCCTCTCCCTAGACACCGCCATAATGGGAGTGCTGGTGGCACAGCTTTCTCAAACCCACCTAGGGGGTCTGAGGGAGAGAAAGACCCCAGCCAAGGAAACCCTCATGGACAATGCTACTCTGTCTGCTGGGTCACCAGGGGCTGAGATCAACAGACAGCCACTAACAGCAGCACACACCCTGCTCTTGTATCTTGATGTCCCCGCTTTGTTCTGTGACTATGGTGGGCTCCTCTCTCCCCTTCAAGACTTGAATGAAATGCCAACCCTCCTGCAAACCTCCAACTCCCTGCACCCCCCAGGGGAGGCGGGGCTCCATGTTGTCTCCTTAAAGTAACAATCTGTAACAAGAGTGGAATCAGCACCGATCAGTGCTTGTGGAAAAGCCCAAAGAATTGTTTATGCACCTTGGTCCCATCTCATGGCCCTTGATAGCATGGCGTCAATTCACCTTTAAGAGCCTTCTGCACACCATTGGTGTACTTCACCAGGAAGGCAAGGAAACTGGTCAGGAAGGTGCTGGAAGCACTCATATTTGTGAAGAACCCAAGAGAAAGGGAACCTGCCTTTTTTCTCTCACAGCAACATGCAGGGAGTCTGCCTTGTACCCACATGTAGGGAGAGCCTGCCTTAAAGCCACATGCAGGGAGAGCCTGCCTTATAGTCACATACAGGGACAGACTGTCTTATACTCACATACAGAGAGTCTGCCTTATAGTCACATACAGAGTCTGACTTATAGTCACATACAGGGAGAGTCTGCCTTATAGTCACATACAGAGAGTCTGCCTTATAGTCACATACAGAGTCTGCCTTATAGTCACATACAGAGTCTGCCTTATAGTCACATACAGAGTCTGACTTATAGTCACATACAGGGAGAGTCTGCCTTATAGTCACATAGAGGGAGAGCCTGCCTTATAGTCACATACAGGGAGAGCCTGCCTTATACTCACATGCAGGAAGAGTCTGCCTTACAGTCACATACAGAGAGAGTATGTCTTATAGTCACATACAGAGAGAGACTGTCATAGACACATACAGAGAGAGCCTGCCTTATAGTCACATACAGGGAGAGTCTGCCTTATAGTCACGTACAGGGAGAGTCTGCCTTATAGTCACATACAGAGAGTCTGCCTTATAGTCACATACAGAGTCTG